>WOUH02000045.1:7385150-7422141 GCA_009936405.2 Stevia rebaudiana
ATGATTATTGTTTAGTGACGATCCCTTTTCTTGGGCCGGAGGTCGGGGACCGGGGGCCGGGAGGTGGGGTGTCACAGGTCATGGGTCGGGTAATGATTCGGATCACGGGTTGGGTCATGGGTCAGATCATGGTTCAAGTCATGGTTCGGGTCACTGATCGGGTCATGTTTCAAGTCATAGTTTGGGTTGTGGGTCTGTTCATGCTCGGATTATGGTTCAACTCATGAGTCGGGTGGTGAGTTAGGTCTTGGTAGGACTATGGGCCAATTAATGGTTTAGGTCATGTGTTAGATCATGGTTTTGGTCATGGATCGGGTAATGATTCGAGTCCCAGGTAGGGGTGTTAAAAAAATCCGAACCCGAAACCGAATTATCCGAAATTCCAAAGTAGATCGGTATTGCCCATATAATAAAAGCAGATCTTGGTCCATGGAATCCCAAGAAGGTAAGAGAATCCGAATTATCGGAAGTTTTCGGATATCTAAAATTTCGGATTCGGATATCGATTTAGAAAATTTTTGGATATTTCAGATATCTAAAATATCCGAAATTTCAGATATTTTTCGGATAATTTTTGGATAATCGGATCGTCATTTGGGTAATGACTCAACACATGCAGGTTCGGATCGTCATTTAGGTAATGGGTCATGTCATTGGTTGGATTATTATTTCAACGAAAGGAATGGAAAAAAAAAACTCCCGAAGGAGTGAAATTTATTAAAGGATAGGGAATTACATTTCTTATAAAATAGTGCACTTTATTTATATATATTTTTTTTATTCACTACTTTTTTTTAGCGAATCACATTCCTTATAAACTTTTTAGGGATTATTCACATTCCTTATAAACTTTTTTTTTATTCACTACTTATTTATATATGATAACTAAAATGTTTTTTTTTCTTTTCATGCATAATGCTTTATTTCATTTTAGCTTCACTTCATGTATTACAAATTAACACTACCTTATACTTAGAATTCTCCAAAACTTATGGTTAATGTGAAACCAACTTATAAGTCTGTAGGATCGGGTTCAGAATAGATCTACCCGGATTTCTGAAAAATAAGAACATCAAGAACATAGAAAACTATGAAGATGGATAAAGATGGTGAAGAACATGAACAATAATCTGAGATGTAATGTAAATGACTAAAAATATAAAACAAATAAGACTCATTAGTCAACAAGATTACATTACATACCCCTCACATGCTCTCAAACTTTCATGAATTCAAGATGAAGAATCCATGAAGTTCTTGGGGGAGAGCTCACTCAAGATTACATTGTACACACCATTGCACACACTTTCACTCCAAAAGTGGAGGTTATCCCTTAAGTATGGTCACATGTCCAAAGCCCTAAAACAATTTATTACAGCAACAATAATAATAAAAATAATAAACAATAAATCCAAATATTGTTTTTTGTAATCTTCGGGTCTTCAAGTTATCTCTAGTCAATGATGTCTTCATAATCTTGAGTCTTCAGTGGCCCGTGCGGTGACTCTTTGCTCCCAAATTAACGAATACACAATACTTCATGTTTACGTTCCAACCATCCAAATTAACTGTCGGGTCTTGATTTCTCTAGACCCAACAATCTCCCCTTATTTGGGTAGATTAATGTAAACCAAAACAGATGTAGAATGAAACAAACATGAATAATAAGATACAACTCGTGTAGATGTAATTCAAGTTTGTTTCACCGCACATGATGTGAATCTTTCTTTATTCCACTTCGCAAACCCAAGACAAATATCTTGAAGTTCCATGGATTCCGTTTATCTTTTCCCTATCTAATTAAGCTCCCCCTACGATTAAACAATCTTAATCTTCAATCCTAACCCAAAGGATGTAAGAATATAGGGTGTCGGTCTAAGTGTACAAACCTCCAATATTCTTTATAATGAACATGTGACAAATAAAGGTTCAAAGATAAAAGTCAACCATATCCCAACAATCTTAAAGTTGAGAGTCTTCAAAGTAGAAATAATAATTCTTCACTCTAGTGAAACCAAAGTCTTTAAATAATTATTCCCTTATAATGAAGTACCCGAGATACTCATAAGCCTAGATGAAGGTTTGAAGTACCAAAAACTATGATCAGTGATAAACCACTCAAAACACAATTGTTATCTACTGAAGAGCATCGGTTTCAATCCCATCAAAGTCTTAACGTTAACATAATACTTGTTAGATTTCATCACGATTATAGATGTAGTTAGATATTGTGACGTTCATAATTTATACATATATGATAATATAAACCCATGATAACACGTCAAGATGAATCCAACTCTTTTTCTTTTATTAATTGTCATGATCACACATGTATAACAATTTTATCTTTTAAAAGTTTGAAGAAAATTCACATGGGTTTGAATCTAAATAAACTTTAACAAGTGTTTACATACAAAATTTTTCATAGTGGGTGGAAACACTTGTTAAAGTTTATTTAGATTCAAACCCATGTGAATTTTCTTCAAACTTATAAAAGATAAAATTGTTATACATGTGTAATCATGACAATTAATAAAAGAAAAAGAGTTGGATTCATCTTGACGTGTTATCATGGGTTTAAATTATCATATATGTATAAATTATGAACGTCACAATATCTAACTACAACTATAATCGTGATGAAATCTAACAAGTATTATGTTAACGTTAAGACTTTGATGGGATTGAAACTGATGCTCTTCAGTAGATAACAATTGTGTTATGAGTGGTTTATCACTAATCATAGTTTTTAATACTTCAAACCTTCATCTAGGCTTTTGAGTATCTCGGGTACTTCCACCACTATAAACACGTTTTACAATAGTGTAAGATTTCAAACGCATACAGACTTATAAAAAATAAATTTTTTATACATGTATAATAATAACATTCATACAACCAAAATAAAAAAATGGATTGATTTTTGACGGTTTATTGCGTTTCCCGGTGGCAATTTTTTTTGTTTCGGATCCTGGTTGAGAAAATTACATACCATTCATACAATTTTTGTAGGGTTAAAGAACACAAAGTGATAGGTAAAGATTACACTAAGGTCAACCGGTGGGAAAAGAAGATTTTTCTTTGCTCTTTTCTTCGGCACATTATATTTTATCTAATTTGTGAATATATATATATATTAACTTCTTGTAAGTTGTGCACATTTCGAGAGAAGGTATATTTTACTGAAGGCCATGTTGGAACCCTAGTTTGACTGGTTGCTAATTTAAACTGTCTATAAAATCCCACATGCTCTTCTCAGTATAATCTCTTCTGGTTTCTTTTACATCAAAAAAACAGTCTCAACTCTCAACCACTGGTTTGGAAAGAAAAATAGAAAACCCTAGAAACTATTAAGCATGGTGTTCATAAGGTTTGTAGGTTTCATACTTGCTGTTCTACTTGTTTCATTTGCACTACAAAGTGTTTCTGTGCATGGTATTCATCATCAAGGTTCTTTCTATCACTCTCTCTCTCTCTCTCTCTCTCTCTCTATATATATATATATATATATCTAGCTCTCTTCTCTGTGTTCTAAACAATGACCCTCTCTTTCTCACTTGTCTCTTCGCTAGAAAGGAGAATATTTGAAGGTAAATCAGTTAAAGAAACTCAAGAAAATGACACATCTCTTAAAAAGGTATCCAATAAGGGTTTGTACTAGTGATCATGAGTCCAAACCTCATCGAGTATTATATATTTTTTATAAAACATAAGGGCTTCAATTCACCTGGTGGTGGTCTGATTTGTTAATAGCTAAAAGAGTGTGTAAGTATCCAAAATGAAACATTTTATCGATCTCTATGCCCTTATGGGTTGGTAATATTTTTTTAAAGTTCTCGGATCATCATCATCATCATCATCATCATCATCTCTTTATTTTATGTGAAGACTAAAGAGAAGTGTATCTTAGATAGTTAGATATATAATGAAAAGTGCATGTTGCAAGTTTTTGTTTAAATATTTAACCTAAGAACCAGCAACAATATATATGCAAGTGTTAAGTTTGTATGTGTAGTTTCTTCATTTAATCTTAACTTGTAAATATGAAGTTATATAACTTAAAATATTTAATTTGTTTTTAAAGGTTATATTGTTTCAACAGGAATATGTCGATGAAACTTTGGGGATCGATAGCATATCAAATGAAGTGAGAATTGGAGGAAGAAAAATGGGAATGATATTGAAGAAGGAAGATGAAGAAACAGCTTCAACATTAAGCACAGGTGATGCCAAGAAGTTAAATGTGGAAGCAGGTTTTGTTGCTTTCACTGCTGATTATCATATGACAAAACACCACCCTCCTAAGAATAATTGAAAACAGGCAATAATAAATTACCAATTACTGCTTGTATGTCTTAATTTAATCATAATTAGATCCCTCTTAATTATCATATACTTTTTGTTTAATTTGATATTTTTACCTCAATCTCTTGAACATAATATATATATGCGCGCATAATGTTATGACGAACATGTACTTTTTAGGTATTTTTTTCTTTGATCACATCTACAAGCTAGTAATTAAGAAACTAATTACCTACTCCTTGATAAAAACTAATTTTTTTATTTTTGACATCCAGTGGTTAATTTCATAATTTGTGTTACAACTCTCTTTCATAACTTATTGTCTAAAGTATCTATAAAACTAAATCAGAAAGCTGAAGGTATAATTCTTAGACTCTTAAATTAAAGCATTTTGGATATGAGAACTACTATATATGATAACCCACTGATATTTAGTTTTTCTAATGTCTATAGTCTTAAAAGATGTGTTAGGTATGGACTAATTAAAAGATTGTGTAATATTATATGAGAAATTAATGTGCTATTGTTTATAAACAGATTCTTCAAATGCTTCGAAGAATGGACCACAAGACTCTTTGAATAACCAAGTAAGCCATCACTTCACTCCTCTCTCTATAATAATGTAATTCCTTACTTACGTACACTAACGAGGTTTCTCATTTTACTTAAACATCATCAATATTATAAGAACTTAATTTTATAAATTATCTAATAAGACATTTTATTGCTCTCGTGTTACAGGGACAAGAAAATACGTTGGAGAAGTTGGTTCCTGATGATCACGAGAGCAATGAATGGAAAAAACTACTTGAAGAGGCCGACAAAAAAGTTATGCAAATGATGAGAAAGGATTACGGTGGCATGAGGAGGCCAAAGCGAAAGCCTCCTATCAACAATCACGAGCCTAGAAACTGACTAAACAAAATAGCGATTTTGTTTAGTACTAATTAGGCTCGTGTTTAAATTTTAAATGAAAAATAAGAAAAGAAATAGAAGAAAGGTTAGGTATAGGCTCACAATTTTGCTCCCCTATAGAAGTGAAGTCCCCTAACATCTATAGATAGTATTAACAACTAGCAAAACCGATAGTGGTAATATATATGTTTTTTAGTCTCTATATTTTTTAATACAAGGGTCATAAATGTTTTGTTAGTAATGCTTTGTAAATTATGTATGCTTTGTTTTCATCCATAAATGTTTGCTAGTTTTATGATATCATGTAATACTATATCATCATGGTACTCGGTATATCTCATCATAAGGTAGAGTCTGAAGAGGGTAAGATTAGACAGTCTTATCTCTATCCCATATGAATAGAGAGGCTACTTACAATGAGACTATCGGCTCATAATGTTTGATTAACCGTTTATCGTAGCTTTTAACGTTATTTTCACAAAAATAAGTAAAATAACGTTAAAATTAGTGAAATTTTACTTTTGCCCCTCGAGGGGTCTACACATATATACATATCTCTACCCCATATGGTTATAACAAATATTCAAGAGTTTATGTCCTAACTCAAATGGATCCTCTTAACCTTCTTGAGATATATAAGTTTAAAAAAAATTTGGAGCCAAAGCCACTTTGAATCCCTTGCAGCCTTAGACGTCATACACCTTACTCGATCGATATCCACATTTTGGATTAACCCACATCGCTATATTTATGTTTTTTTAATTGTTGTCCTTGACTGATTGATCAAAGTTTGATAAATGTGAAGATGAAAGTTATGGGTCATTAGTGTAAATAGTTAAAAGTTAACATTTTATGTTTATTATGTATTTATGTAATGTCAAAGGGTTAAATGTGTAAAGTTAGAAAATAGAAATCTAGAAACTGATTTTAGAAGGGAGGCGACTTTTCAGTTTGAGATACACACCTTGCAAATTATCTATTGTAATCCTTATTCTTACTATTAATCTTGTCACAATTATTTGTTCATAATCGATCTTTGGTAATTAAAAACAATCTAATCTACTTATAATACTACATTATTGTCCGATATGAGACTTGAACTTTCAATCTCATGAAGAAAGACGTTACTATATATACACACCTGAATACCATTAGACTACAAGTGACCAGAAGGTCACATGTAACTCATTCATTTCCATATAAAATTGTATACATATTTCCACCAAAAATCACAAAATCAACAAATCTGAATCTTGAAATTCAAATCTTTCAAGATTCAGCTATGCTTGTCATCTTTTTCAAGTGATTCTCTTGTAACTCAATGCACCCAACAACCCCCGAAAATTCTTCACTCGCAAACGACATTGTACTATCTTCCCTAACCAACCGCCTTTGTTTTAGCTTTGATATCGCCTGTGAAACCTCCGCGATTGAAGGTCGTTTTCTTGGTATCTTATGCAAGCATCTGTGCGCTATTCGTGCCAACATTCGTACATCGTCAGGATCACAATCACCAACAAGATTCTTGTCGAGAATTTCATCGATCCCATCTGAACTCATTGCTGCCTTTAATATAATAAAAATCATTTTTTTATTATAACAAATACTCTAAAGCTAGAGGGGGTAAAAATGAACATTATTTTTAGGCATGCACTAAAAAATACTTGTTTTGACATTAGCTCATTTTGACCCGTTATCTTACCTGTTTAACCTGCTCATTTTGCCACCTCTGCTTAAAGTGTTAATGGATTTGGAATTAGATGGTATTAACTTACTAGATTAACATATTCCATGAGATTTTGTTGTGGGTGAATTGCGGTAATGAGTTCAAATAAGATGATCCCGAAACTGTAGATGTCGCTTTTTGTTGTGAACTTGTTTGTGGATATATACATTGGATCAATGTACCCGTAAGTGCCTTTAAGGCTCGATTTTCGACCATCATAGACCGCTTCTTTAGATAGACCAAAATCAGCAACCTGTTTGATTTTATGTTTTTTAAGTCCACTTTCACAACAATGCGATAATAGTATTAAATCAAGCAATAACTTTCCAATGTATCGTAAGTGAATTTTTGTTGTAAAAATTCCATAATTCTCCAAAAAAAAAGAAAATATGAAGAATGTTTTTCCTATTTAAAAAGGGGCCTAATAAGATTTTCCTTTTTGTAACTTAAAAATGCTTATTCTTACAAGGTGCAGCAATTTTGTAAAGAATAATGAGTTATTTGTAACGAAAAGCCGAATAAAGTGGTTTATAAACTCAAAATTATTTAAACAAAATCTTACCTTTGCTCTCATTAAGTGGTCTAACAGTATATTTGCAGACTTCAAGTCTCGATGAATTACAGGTGGAACTGCCTGCTCAATTAATATACGCGTTTAGCATAAGCATCCATTCATTTTTTAAACACATAATAACACGAAAGAGAACAAAAATTACAAAAAAATAAAATAAAAATATCAAACCCCATCATGAAGGTACTCTATTCCATGTGAAATATCAAGGGCAATTTGAAGTCTTTCTTGCCAATTCAACGCGTATTTTTCTTCACCTACATATGGTTTTTAATTATAATATGAAAATTCCCAATTTGGTATAAGTTGAGTAGATGCTGTGAAAGTTAAAAAAAAATTCACATTCTTCACATTTTTGGTATTTCTTTTCGATAGCTAATATTAAAAAATATTAAAGGAGTAAAAGCGATCGCATTGAGGCGTACCATGTAGAAAACTTGCCAAACTTCCATTACTCATATATTCATATATTAACATATGATTTCCTTTATCAATGCAATACCCAACTAAATTCACCAAGTTTCTATGATGCAATCTTCCTAAAAGAGATACCTGCAACAAAAATATTTCCAAATTATATCCATGTATGCAAAATATATTATCTAATTCTTCACATACATGTTTATCGCCATTTCAAATGTAATTTTACAAATAAGCCCTTCATAGAAAAGACACCAATGCACACAATTTTACATTTAAACCAACTAAATTTCATAAATTCCCAAAAACATAACTGATTACCTCAGTTTGAAATTCTTTTTCGCCTTGTTTGGAATCAGAAGCAAGAACCTTTACAGCAATAACTTCACCAGTAGACATTGTAGCTTTATATACTGGACCAAAAGACCCTTCTCCCAAAACGGTTGTAAATTCATTTGTAGCATTTTCTATGTCCCTGAAAAATATTTAAAAATTGATGGACTCAAATGACACTAAATTATATATCTAACTGGCTGAATTTTACTGTTTCTTAACTTTTTGTTTTAAACCAACCATCATTCTTGTGAAAGCATAAAACATTATTACAATTTGCAAGAATAAACGACTTAAAACACGTTATTACACTATTTATCTTAAAAATTGTTCATTCTTTCAAAAGGTGTAAAATGTTTCTTTTTGCAGTTTTGCGTGTTATGGTGTATTTAATATAATTAAAAAATCAAAAAGACTAAATCTTGCAGAACAACATACTTGTAAGAGTATCTTGGTAATCCAGATGCGGTAACTAATCGTTCTTTTCTGTTTCTTTTCCATTTTAAGAGTGTGAAAGTTTTCAAACAATTAGTTGAAACTTTAACAGTCAACGCGTTTGGTGAAGATTCACTTAATATGTCAGTTGTGTTTACACCGTTTAGGCGTATAGGAAGGGTTGATGAACCATGTTTATTTGCACACTTTGTAAGATGAACGCGCCTTTTATACCATTTTATGCCCAAAAATGCAACTGATGCTAGAAATATGCCAACAGTTACACCAGCACACACTCCAATTATCACTAAATTACGAATCATGATTTTGATATCGTTGTAGTATCGATGATAACATCTTGCAAGAAACTTCTTTGGGTTCTAAATCATCAAAAGGTAGAATTCAGTAATTCTTTTAACTTACATATTTTGATCCCCACAAAGTAATTATCATGGTTTTACGGATCAAGAATGCAATAATTAGCTAGATTCAACTAATTAAGTGATTAAATTGCACAAGAATTTCACTTTTGTTATAAAAAAATTGTACTTTCTTTTCAAGATTCACTTTTGGGTTTATGCATTAGTAAACAACACTTGAATTAACAGCTAATCAACAAATGGGGTAATTGGGGGTGCAAAGAGAACCATAACTTAAGTTTATATCAGAATTCAATTTGTTACATTAGAATCAGCAAATACAAACTACTTAAAACTTGTAAGTACGATGCATTAAACAGATTATATTAAGATTGATGAACACATAATAAACAGTCAAACAAAATTCTTTATGGATGTCAATCTAAGAAACACCCAAATCGAATCTGATAACAGTTAAACCCCGAATCGATTATTTACAAACCCACAAACAAAAACTACCAAATCACCACAAATCGAGTACATATCTGATTAACAAACAAGAAACGCAATCACACAAGAATATTGGATCGATCTTTACCTTTTATCAAGAAAGAGAGATGAGGTTGTACATTGGATTATGAAGAAAAGTTGATGGAGAAAGATGACTGAGTCCAGTGTTCATTGTGGAAAAGAAGAGTAATGATGAATGGTCTACCAAGATTACGACAAACGACAAATAGAACTTGTCAATTTCAACTTGTAAAATACGAGTTCAACTAAATACCGAGTATAAACTATTTTAAGTCAATTTGATTAAAGTTTGATTTTCAATTATCAGTTCAAGGTGGGGGTGTTGGATTTCTTGCTATTAGTGTTTGCTACTTTACTTAGCGGATTCACATTAGAGTCTATATAAATTATGTAAGTGAGTTTTTTATATTATAAAGATTGGTTGAAAGTGGTTGTGAGTAGCGAGATATAGAGAAACTGATGAAACTAGCAATTATAGAGAAACACTGTTCATTAAAGTAAATTGGAAAGAGAAAAAGTAGTGAAAAAGATAAAAAATATTATTATTTAATTGAATAGAAGAGAGAAAAAAGTATTAAAAGGATAAAAAATATTATTATTTAATTGAATATGAGAGAGAAAAGGTAGTGATTTTTGATGAATTATAAAGAAAAATATAGAGATGCTAATGTGAATGCTCTTAGCTTTGCCTTTGCCTTCTCCTATTAAAGAAAATGGATAGTGAAATGCGATGTTATTTAACATTTTCATTTCTTTACTTTATTTTTGTTAAGATTTTATTATTTGTTTATTCTACAATGGTACTCACCCTAAATTAGCTTAAGACTTATACAAGGTTTCCCTCGAGACATAAGAAAATAATATTAATGTTAAGTGTTATCAGAATCCCTTCATATAGTAACTTTAACATGACTTGATGTAAGTTAGTGCTAGAAGACCACAATATAGGTCATAAATAGGTCTACACATGAGCCATTTTGTGATGGCTCAATGCTCACGGTTGATGGGAACGGTTAAGAGTATAGTGGATGGTCTAATAGATCATACAACTATTCACAATGTCATCTTTAGAACAATTTAAACTGACATACATGTTAATGGATGGTTCCGACTATCACAGTTGTTAATATATATACTAAAGACTAAGTCTAGTATGTGATGACTGACTATTCAATTATAGCTTTAGTTACTCTCTTGGCTCTCTCCTCCCCTCTTAACGCAATTATAATAAAATGAATGTTAAAGATATTCACCAAATATGCATGCAACCTTTTAGATGTAAACCAAAGTTTGTAAAACAACAATCCAATCCCACGTGAGTTTCAAACAACAAAGTATTTCACCGACCCTTACAACAATACCAGCAAGTCAAAATTTGGTCGCATTTACATATCAACCAAATATGACCCGACCCAAATTGCACATTCTCAAAAACTTGAGCTTTTACCAGCTTCAATTGCAGCATAAACAAAATCCTCACATTTACCCGACGGGCTTGACATGACATCAGCCAAAACACCGATGACATCAAACGCTTCCTGTAAATCAGTTGCGGATATCATATCTTCCAGCCATGAAAGCATCTCTTTAGAAAACCCCACCAGTTCTTTCAAATCCATCAGTTTCTCCTTCATCAACACCTCCCAACTTTCCAAGTTTTTCTCATCTTTCTCCCCTGTTTTGATCGCGCCTTTCTTTTGCACCTTGAAGTATCGTTGCAGTTGCTCGATTAAACCGGTGTAAACGAGCATTGGTTTGATGGTGGTCAGTAGTTCCTCCGGTGGCGTGTCTGACTTAGTGGGAGTCGATGGTGTTGTTGTTGATGATGATGATGGTGAGCGGTGTGATGACCTGGAATGAGTACGTTGCATGTATGCATGGTATATACCGCGTTGTAAGAACGCGCGACGGTGTTGCAACCAGGACTCATAAGATTCTGAAAGAAGGGAACTCACCATCATAAACTGAACCGTTTCCTCTGTTCCTGCAGAGGAAGAGATTGGGGATTTTGAATCCGGGGTTGAAGTTGAAGTGGAAGTTGAAGAGGTAAGATATGTTGACACAGATTTTGCTAGATTAGTTCGTTGAGATGAATCATGATCAACAAAGTAACGAGCCATTTGGATCATAAACGGGAGAAACTTTGCATTGCTTTCCTTTCCTCCACCTCTACAGTCAGTGTTGAACAATGCACCGGTGGCAAATCGTGCAAGCATCTGCAACAATAATTGTATTACATCAGAATTAACAATTATTTGAAAAAATTAGTTAATTACACAGCTGGTCCTTGTTGTTTGCGAAAAAGTTACAAGCTTGAGTACTATGCTTTCAAATTTTTAACATGTTTGGGTAATATAACTAACTCCCATTAGCAATTCCGTTAAATTAGAGGAAATGACCAAAAAACCCCTTTGATTTTCACGCTTGGACTTCGACTATTGAAAAAGCCAAAAGGTATCTGGTCATTTCAATTAAAAGGAAAAGTGAACGGAAGTTAGCCTTTACAGTTAACACCCAAACTCATTACAAGCATAAAACCAAACATGTTACTTTAAAGTTTAAACCCTTAGTACCTATATATGTTACTTTTTGCAAACCACAAGGACCATTTGTGTAATTAATAAAAAAGAATAACAAAAAAATACAATGAAGGAAAAAGATTGGGTACCAGGACTATATCATAAGTCAACAAGCGAAGCCGACTTCCATCAGCACGTCCAAGTCCGTTTAGGTAATCCCAATACTGATCAACATATCGCGTATACTGAGGTAAAGGAACCGCGGGACCTCTAATGGGGTAAAGATTATTACAAAGTGTCTCACTATTTCTAAGGGTGGCCCCGTCCCATTCCTTTTTAGGGTTTCTAAGTGCAGCATCGGCTCGCTTGGCCTCTTGGTGGCACTGGAAATGGATGATGTTGAAATGGCTAACGGTTGTATATACGCAATCTCCATGAGTACTTCCTGAAGTTCCAACACCCAGATTGACCCGCTTGCTGAAAGTGTAGACACCAAGTAGGTCGGTTGGTCTAAGACGGTATCCCTCACGGCATACCATGCAAGCTAAACCGTCTTCCTCTTCTTCCATTTCTTCTAAACCTTCAAGGTTTGGCTGAGATACCACGATTCTTTTCCCTCCACCGGATGCCAATTCATGCATTCCAAGATCCTGTCCATTATTCATAAATAAAATAAACAAATAAAATTAATGATTAGGTATACTGAAAATGATAAACAAAGCATGGAGAGAGAGAAAAGTGTTGCAAAAAATTGGACTATTTTCGTTTCTTTCTTTTGGTCACTTTTGCTATTTCATTCCAAAATGTTAAATCTCGTTGTTTTCGTAAAAGTGGTTCCTTTATTTACACTTCAGTCCAATGGCCTAACAATGTTAGAGTGGTTCGTTAACTTGAGGGGCATTTTAGTCTTTTTAACTAAGGTACAAGTTATCAATGCATTGTACAATCAAATAATGCATATAATAAATAGAAACAGTTAACTACGTTTCAAAATTTAATAAAAACCATAAAAATATTTTTTTTTTATTTAATAAAATGAACCACCATCCTCTCTTTAAACTCTTTAACTGTTCAAAAGAAAAATATATATTTTTTATATATATGCATATAACTTGCACCCCTGCAGTTATGTCTTGTACCTAAAATTAATTAACAAAAATACCGTTAAGTTAATAGATTTTCTAACGGTGTTACGCAACTGGACTAAAGTGGCAATGAGATGGAAACTAAGAAACCAAAAATGATGAGATTTAAACTTTTTAGATTGAAATAGCAAAAGTGACCAAACCAGAGGTACTAAAATGACACTTTACTCCAAAAAAAAGAAAAAAAGACAAACCTGAAGCAACTCTTTTCTCTTCATTAAAGCGCGGCGTTTCATTTCATCACGTGTGGCATGACGCAACCCGCGAACCTTCTCAGCTAAAAACCCGTCACCTTTTCCTTCTTTATCAGAAAGAGTATCCAACAAGTTTTCAGCTTTCGCTCCAATATCATTTTCTCCAGTCACACCTTCTAACGCATGAAGCAAAGGTAAAATCCCACCTTCATCAACACATTTCTGAGTTGCCAGGTGTCCCATTGACAACCCTCTGAGCATTGACAGTATAAGAGGAACAGACGCGAGTTTCAATCCAGAATTCCATTCCGGGGTAGATTTAAATCCCGCCTCACCAGTAAACACAAAACTTTCTTTTAAATGTCTAACCGCAACTTCAATAATCCCGGTTTCCAAAATAATGTCTTTTAGTCTTTCTCCGCAAGAACTTGTCTTCATCGACTCTGAAACCCTAATAAAATTTTCCACTGCAAACCGTTGTTTCAACGCCTGCATGGAGAGGCTCTCGTCTTTTGGATTTTCAAGATATTGTTTCTGAAGCTGGTCAAACTCGACCCAGTTTTTTAAATAAGGGTCAAAGTGTTGGACGAGTGCTTCCATTGCAGCAGGCTCACCGTAAGTTAAATAAGGTAAAATTCTAGCAACCATCTCGGTGTTTCTCTGCTGTTTGGTTGACTTTTTGAGGCCTAATGAGTGAGACAGTCGTTCTAAAAACATGAGGACTATTTTCTTGGCTTGTTCACCGGCACCAGCTTCTTCATTAGAGACGGTTAGAGCACTTTGAGTGATGTTGATGTTATCGCTTTCGTTAGCTTCCATTGTAAGACTTTCAACAATTAAAAGAATGCCTTCAGCTGGCTCAATTGCATCAACAGAGAACGCGCGTCGTGCAATTTCTAGGAGTAAACTTAAAGCTCCAAGTCTTAATAAGGCCCTCCGGTTTTCCCTTATTTTGCAGCAGTGCATTAGAAGATTTAAAACAGCTACCAGTTGCTCCTGGTTTGACTTTAAATCGTCTCGCGATCGCTGCATGGTGAGAAGCGTTATATAATGCAATTCAACAAAATTATTATGCAGCACTTAGTGTTGTACAAATTGTTAGACGCTAGTCGGGCAGAGCGGTACCGACTAGCAATAAATCAGGTTTAAAAAAGATTAATCGGATTGCAATTTTTATATGCAACTTTTTTATTGTGTTTAAAAAACATTTGGTCATTTTTTTAATGATTTTGATCAAGTTCTGACCAATTTTGACCGCCTACCATTTTTGCCTCTGATTAGATGAAAATTGCAACAGTGGGTTACCGATAGGCGACTAATTGGCAATTAATTCTGATTTTTACAACAATAGCAGCAGTAATATAAAGAGGAGTTTAAAAACACACCTGAACAATTTCCAATAATATTTCCAACCCACCACATTCCCGCACAGCACCTGCTATGGCAAACTCCACCTCGGGATCTTGAGACTCTTCTCTGTCTTCATCCAGTTCTTTGATCATGGGCTCAGTTGCTTCGCCATCCAACCCCTGAAATATATACAATGATACATAAGTTAACAGTGAAAACAAGAATTTGAATAATGATTAATACTTAATTGTGTTTGGAAATAAGGTCAAGAAACCTGAAGCCTGTAGGTGACAGTCATAGGGGGAGAATCTCTTGCTGATGTGGCAGCGGCAGAAGAGAGTAATGTGGCGGCAGCAACTGTGTTTGTTGACTGGCTACTAGACTTTTTCCAAACTTGTTCATAAACTTGAGCGATGCTCAAATCAAGGGAGATTATATTTCCAGCTACAAGCAATTCCATACCATAATCATCCTCGATAAGACCCAAGAGATCTAACTGGTTACAAATTTTGTTTTTGACATCGCGCATCAGTGGACCGATTTCTGCACTGGAGTAAGGGTTTTTGGTCATTGAACCACGGATGAACTCCTCTTGGGTGTGAGCCTTGTTTAGTATCAAGTGATAAACAGCTTCGGGTTTTGATGGGCAGATCAGGTTACAGAGTTGCTCTAAAATGAACTGCAAAATTTAATTGCATTTTAGTTTTACATCTTCTAGAAATAAAAAATCTATACAAAACAAAGTAATGAACTTGATCAAGATAAAAGATAAACATTTTGATTTCACTAAGATAGGAAAACATATTCAAACTTATATCTGCTGCTGTAGCTATGGTAAAACTATCAACAGTAAGAAGATTTTTTTAACAATATTTATAACATACCAGATTAGATCGCCTCCTTTTGTCCTCTCCATGATTCAGCAGACCGCGAATGCATGCCTGAATGAAATGCTTTTTATTCTCATCACTTTCCAGCAAAAGACTGTCTAGAAGATCCTTTAAAAGTCGGCTGCAATCACTTATCAACTTTGTCTTTTGCACTATCAAACCCCTAATAACAATCAGGGCCTCAAGTACTTCAGAGAGCAACTGTTCTTTCATAAACCTGACATCCCAATGGCATTAGATAAGAAAAATATGAAACCAAAATTTATTAAAAAAAAACTACACAAAAACAGTACCTGGATCGGATATTGGGGACATCCAAAAATTTTCCCAACAGCTCAATAAGTTTGTGAAGAATAAACCCCTGTGAGATGTCAATACGCAGGCTCCTCTCCAAAGATTCAACATTACTTACCTCTTGAGTAATCAACTTACATATTGTGGTCAAACATCCGCGTACAGTCAAGAAAAGGCGCGCGTCTTCTGTTTCTATCATTTTGAAGAGCAATTCGAAATACTCAGCAGCGTTTTCACCAGCAGAGAGAGTTGCAGGCAATAATGACATGAGTAAATTTAGTAGCCGAAACCGTCTTGATGAGCTTTGAGCACAAAGCAGACTTATCAACATGCACATCTCAGACCTTATAGATTGTGAACACGCACTCAAAACCAGTTCTGTAACCCACGAACCCAGTTCAAAAGATGCGATTTCGCTTTTACCGGTTCTGCAAGCACGACGTTTCCACCTCAGCGCATACTTTAAGGTGAGAAATTCATATCTTTGAGGCCTTGACCTTTGCCCGTGTTTACTTGCTTGTGAAACTTTATGCCGCCTAACAAAATCAAGATATGAAGCACCTTTTTCCCACTCTGAGTAGCTTAACAATTGAATATCATGAGTCTTTTGAGAACCATCCCAGTTTTTCTCTGATTGTTCAGGTGCAGACTTGCTTCCACTAACAGATCTTGACAAATTTAAGCTGTTTTCATCCTTCTGGCTGGGTTTTTGTTCTTTGTCGGATGAATCAGGTTTTGGTGGAGTGCATGCCTGTGATATAATCCTCAAGCAAGGAAGAATAACATGCTCGGATATTGAAGGATGTTTGGCACCCAATTTGATTGAAGAGAATAATAACTGGAAGACAACGCGTAATCTTGATTCCCAAAATTCATCAGCCAAAGAGCACACTTCTGAAAGCAAAAGCAACTCTTCGCGTGTTGCGAGTGCGATATCCATAGATCGATGATGTTCAAGACAATACATTACTTTCTTCTGTATAAGAGCATTCAACTCAGACACTGCATTCTTGTCACCATCAGAAAAAGCACAAAGTGCGGCTCTGGCTTGCACACGCGCTGTTTTGGGACCTTGATGAATATTATTCTCAAATAGTTCGGACAGAATCCCAGCAGAAACAAGCTGTTTTTTAGAATTTGGGTGCTTTGACAATACCTGTAGCAACTCAAGACACTGTGTAACAAACACAGTAGCACAACCATAACAGCTGTTTGGTGACCTGGAAACAACAAGTCTGGATGAAGCAACAGAGTCATCAGAATGTTTTTGGTGCAAGTAATTCATTAAAACCCGTCGAAGCCCTTGAAGAGTCTGAACACTTTTGCTGACAGAATCAAACGCCGCTTTGCATTTTTCACCATAAAGAACACCAAGAAGCGCAATCTTACGGTTTATCTTACATGAAGGACCAGGTAAAGATACCATCATTTGTTGAACAGAATCCTTCTGTTGAGAATCCATGTCATTCTCACCAATGCTTGATACAATCTTGAGTAACGGTTTTTTAAACCCTAAAAGCTGTTGATACCTCCTATGAGCATTCTCAGATTCAGACTCTATAGCAGCCAAACCCTTCTTCATATCATCATCATTCTCCATGTTATCAAATGTGAAACTTGGTTTTGCCATGAAATTGAACTCAAAACGCCCGTACTTGCTATAACCACACTCATTACATAGAAAAGAATCCAGGTTTTCATAATTGATGTTGCGGCACTGTCTACACTGATAAGCATTCTCATGACAGTTGCTACAAATTCCATGTCTATCAGTAACCGGACGACTGCACCGTGGGCATTGCAAAGGCTCAAGAGATAACGCCTGCAGATTCTCGTAAAAAGAATCAAGTTCAATCATGAAGTTACACGCGGTGATGGGAATCGGGAAATCCACTTTCAGTTCAGTCTGATTAAAAGCAAGATGACATATCTTGGCACGCTTCCACAATGACCAATTGTTTTTCAGTTCCGCCAGGTCGGAAACAGGTCGATTGTTGTAATAAAGGTTCAATACCTTCACCGATTTAGACTTGCGGGCATCATGAACATTCATGGTCACACTCTGAATGGTGTAACTCCCTGTGCACTTCACTAATATACGGTTATCGGTGAACTTTGTTTCTGATTTCAAACTTTCCAACTTCATTCTACTGTAAGGAAGCTCAGGGCAACTGCAGGCGACACAAGGCTCACTCTCAAGATAATAACCGTCAAACTCAACCAACCCGCTCAGTGTGTTGTATATACGCGAGTTAGGATGGTTCGCCAACAGCTCGTTTTGTAAGTGAAGTGTATCAAAGATGCACTTGATGACATCAACTGTTAAGCATCGGTCCACAATTTCATTGTTCTGTTGCTTTGTATTGTTATCAGGCACCTTCCCTAACAAACAAGTGACAAGTTCTGTATACTCCATGATATTCTGACCATACATAGGTAAAAACTTTATTTTCTCCAACAAAATGGTCAACATTGTTTCCTTAAATGATTGTTTTCCATGATGCCAGGCTCCATACAGTACACATTTGGCTTCCAAGCGAACCGAGCTAGAATTCCACTCGAGTAAAAAGCAATCAACAAACTGCCTCAAAACATCGTACCCTTTGTCAGCAAAAATATCAACCATTGGCTCCATATCCATGTAGGATTTATCCAAACTAGACTCGGATCCATCGTCTCCTTTCTTTTTCTTCTTTGAATCAACAGATTGTGATCCTGATTTGCTCGAACCTGATCCGGTAACGGTTTCACTTCCATCAGCTTTTTGTAGCGACAAGCTAATGTCTTTTCCATTGTAGAATGACAAATTCAAAAGTTTAAGAGCCTGAGACACGCATTCTTCTGGAAAGTAGAACACGCCATTAACAAGAAACCGCAAAACATCACCGTGCCTTAAAGAATATTTCTGCCAGTTTCTTGGACGCGATGAAGCTACATCAGCCATAGTTGCTAAAGATTTCACTATCTTGACACTCCTCTCATACGAAAGAGTACTTTGAAATCCACCTGATTTGTTTATGTGTTTATACAGATTCTTAACTTCAGTTGAAAACTGCCACGAGTCACGAACACTATAATAGTGTGTTTTGCTACCGCACAGATGCAAGAAAAGCCTCCTGGCATACCTTCTGACAAAACTCGTATTCGCGTTATTGATATAACTGCATAAAACATCCTGGTATCCATCAAGCTTCAGATCCTTCCCAGATGGAATTTTGAAAAACTTCTCTTTTTCAACAGACTTGTCATGCTTTTCGGGGCGAACCAAGCTGTAAACTAGTCTGAAAGTGTTCTCTAACAATAACCGATGGTAGTCCGCAAACATGTCTGCGCGATGAGATTTTGCATACGAGTCGGAGAAAAACGGAGAGAAATTACCAGCAGGTATCTCTCTGCGGACAGTTAGTAAAGCCCCACATCCTGATCCAGAGTTAGCACCATGTGAAGAATCAAAACCAACAGACGGAGACTTAAAAACATGCATCAACTGCTGCAAAATATCCATAAGGTAGTTCACAAACTCTTGTTGCCGAAGGGACCCGCAGGCTCGAAGCAGTTGAGAATGAAAACTGTTTTTCTCTTGGTCATCTACTGCAGGTGAGGAAGTAACAGGAGCAGAAGATGGAATCTGGGTAACGCTTTTATCGTGTGAATCAGTTGATCCACCGGGTTTTGGTACCGAACCATCACTGCCAGGCTGGTGCCAATTTCTCAACATTAATATGAAGAACATGAAGACCAAAATCGTAACCTCCCCGAATGAAGAACGGGATTTGGCGGCAAAAGGTTTGTTGATTGAGATTTCATCTAAGAACCATTTTATCAGTTTCTCCAGATCTAGACTTTCAGGCCTTGACCCATCAACAAATGGTCCACCCACTGCGGAAGATAAACGGTAGAAGAGCTGCATAACCGGGATAGCCCAAACACCAGAAGTAGTCTCCATCCAACCTTTTGAAAGTTTTAAAAACTCTGAAAGAATTAAAGAATTTATAGCCCGTTTTGATGCAGAAATGGTAACAGGGTCAGTGACTGCAGATAAGAACTCTTCAGATTCATTTGTTTCCAATACATGAATTGCAGGAGCAGAAGTCTGCATCTGCATGCCAACATCAGATGCAACCGCAACTGGAAGCAACATCGGGTCACTTAAATCATCGGTTGAGAACTGCATTTCGTTTCCTTCTCCGCCATATGTTTCGACTTCAATCGGGATTGCTGACATAGGATGGTCCCGCGAATGAGGTGGCGGAAGTCGGTCAGCATTAAGCATTTCATAGCAGGCTTCACATAGATCAAAATCAGGGCAGACTGTACAATGCCATCTCCTTCTGAGTATAGGGACAGTTGAGCAGCCATCACAACAGTATTGAACAGATGAAGTGATGGAGTCTTCCTCAACCATGATCCGAGTATTTCCGCCTGTTGAACTTGCCACGTCAGTACGTGCGGGAACAGAGGTTGAGCTGTCGACTGAGTCATCTGTACCCAGCATGGTTTGCTTTGGAAATGGAACCTGGAGTAACCTTGAAGATATAGCCAAGCTGCAAAAGAAAATTGTTTAAAATTAGGTGTTTTATATACAGAAGAGTTAATTACAAAGATGGTCCTTGTGGTTTGCAAAAAGTATCAGGTTTGGATATTAAGGGTTTAAAGCTACAGGTTTGGGTTTTATGCTTACAATTTTGTAACGAGTTTGGGTATTTAGGCTAACTTCCGTTCACTTTTTTGTAAATTAGGACAAGATGACCAAAATACCCTTTCCCTTTTCACCCTGACTTTGACTATACAATTAGTGAAAGGGTATTTTGGTCATTTCACTATAATCTAACAAAAAAGTTAACAGATGCTAGCCTTAATGCCCAAACTCGTTACGAAATACAAAGCATAAAACCCACATCTCTTAGTTTAAAGTTCAAACTCTTAGTATAATACTCAAACTTGTTACTTTTCGCAAACCATGGGGACCATATGTGTAATTAACAGTATAAAAAATATAAATTGATCTTTTCAGAGATTGATAATTAATCACCTGCTGGAAGTCTGAACAGCCTCATTTTGAGAGAACAAAAGTTTCTTAAAAAGAGAAACAGCAGGCGAAACAGTATCAACGCCTGCATCTTTTTCATGTGAAACCAAACACTCAGCATAAGAGTAGATTAGATCCACCGCTGCTATAACAATGTTGTTCATTGTCTGTGTTTCAGGCTGCTCTATGTCCAAAATACCCCATAGAACCTGCATAAGCCCATCAACCACCTCCGGACCTACAAAAAAAAAATAAAAAAATACAACACAAAGTGTAAAAACATCAGCAAGTGACTGGAAGTAAAAACTAAAACTAAAATGGAACTCAAACTAAACCATGTGTTTCAAGGAAGCTAGCCAAGTTAGAACGCCTATGAAGGGCAATCTTGGAAACCGCATGCATCTGAGCTGTAAACTCTTCAATGATCCACCCTGATGTACTTCCACCGATTCCCAACCTCGATAACAGAATAGAAGTTGATTTCACCACCCCTAAAAGCCGCATGGTATCCTTAACCTAACCGTATAAGATAAAATTAGCTTCATGAATTTGCATAAATTATCATAAAAGCAGGTGATTTGGTATATACCTGATAATATGTTTCTTTTTTAGGGAACACAGCCTGAAGAACACGAAATGCACCAGCCTGCAACAAAGGTTCTCTATCGCTTTCGAATATTGTTTCCAACAACTGCTTGCACTTCAATTTGCTGAGCTGTACATTTACTTCATCCACGTTTGAACTACCCTCTGGCTTCCACAATGAATATAACCGTGACAGAAGGTTGAGTCCATCAGCAACAACCTGCTCTTCAATGGGTGCTGTTTGACCGGTACGGTTTTTCTTCCCGGATCCTGCAACCCATGAACTGCTACCAAGCACACGTGCCTCCATGTCTAATACCGCATCCATCTTTTCTTTCCAACCAAATTCATCCTTTGCTCGACCGTATATTTCTAACGTGTCTATTCTGGGCAAAGTTGATCTGTTAAAGGTTGGTCCTATAGAGATTGTGATTTCTTCATCAGCCAGAAGTGATTCTGCAACTGTAAATGGAATGTCATACCATGACCGCATGCCCTCATCTAGTTTTATAACTCTCTGGAATATGGTTATATCCGATGGTATATGATTTGCTGATGTATTACCCACATGGACACGAAATCCAACCATTACTATGTCAGGATTTGAATTGGAAACAGTAATCTGAAAACACAAAAAGACACTGTCAGATATTAACCTAAAGTCATTAACAATGTAATGACAGTAAACTATTTGATAACTAATCTAAATGAATATAATAAGTAGCAAAGTAATCAACAGCACCTTAAACCCTGCAGGTGTAGGACTCTCAATAAATCCCTCTTCTGATGCTAAACTCTGTTTTGCACCTTCAGAATCGCCATTCCTGATCGCATCACCACTTAATTTCACATCAGACGTTATGCAAACTGTTTTTTCAAAAAAATCAAGTGGAAACTCTGGCTTCAAACTCGCATAAGCTTTGCTGTTGAGTATCTCAGACCCTAACTTTTTAACTTTCTCAGGAATCACATTTGCACCAGCTTCAACCCCAACAGGAACATGTGTATATATCTGAAGACTACCATCATCATGCAAAACAAGACAGTGAATTTTATCTTTGGATAAGGGTTTATACGCCGTTATACCCACCAAAAGCGAGGTGGAATAAATTCCATTCCGCATATTCTGCGCAAGAATTTCATTCTCTCCAATTGAAACAGTCAACGCAGCATTGGATTTCACACTTGAAAAGCAAACAAATAACCCACTGCCAGCAAGCAACTCTTTGAAACGATGCAATCCAGCTGCGCAATGCTTACCATCTTGTTCATCCTCATAAACACCAGATGTCTCTGATAGAGATGATGCACCATGATTAAGCCTGCCTATTAAAGTTGTTCCATCTTGATATGAAACAAATAACAGCTTGTAAGTTGATGAGAAGTATAAGGAGGAACCCTTCGCGTGTGTTTCCCTGCCTGGTGTTTCCACAATATCTTTTAAAGTTTTTGCACCGGTTTTTCCATCGTTTGACAATTCTAGCCGGAAAAGGGTACCGCGATCAGAAAGGACTAAAAGTGAAACTTTTGCTTGAGAAACCACAGCCAGTGTTGCATCAACAATTGTGTCATCAGGTAAGGTGATGTAATGCAAGGGACTTATATTGTCCTGTGAGAGGTCATATATTTTAACAAATTTGTTGGTGACCACCATAAGCTGAACTTGGGAACCAGGAACCCATTCTATACGTCTTATATAAGCACCCTGAAATGCAAGTTCAATTGCCAAACGGTCTGTAACCTCACCACGGTGACTCACGGTAAGGACTTGACAATCTTCATAACCCGCAACAGCAAGATAATTCTCAACCAATGGGTTAAAAGCAAGATGTACAATCTCAAAACGAACAACGTTCTTTGACAGAGGCTTCACGTTCGCCTTGTCAGCAGTAACAGGTGCAATAGTAGCCTGACCAATCAATTGTCCAACATCAAAAATTGCTACTTTATCACCCTCTCCAACAGCAAGTCGCCCTCGAGTACTGACACTAAGCAATGATTTGACAAGCGAACCACTAGCTAAATGGGATTTAAGTTCCTTTGCATTTGAATAATCTGCTTTTATCTTTAGATCCAAGGAACCACTTTTATACGCCTTTCTTAACTGTAAAAGATCAGCACTAAAACTCAACACTTTGTCTTCACCTATTGAAATATTCTTGTCTTTGGAGAGGTTCGAGTCTCTTAAGCTAGTTATAGATGGCAACAACGAGGCGCAAAGTTCAAGCACCCGATCTTCAACATTGAGTTCTTTTATCAACGATGGTATTGCTTCTTGAATTTCCCTTGGAAAGGATAATCTTAAAGAGTTATCCATATCTAATGAACCATCTTCATCAATATCTGACTCACTTTCAGGCATCTGATCACCATCATCTGTGAATGGTAAAAACGAGTGAAGATTACCAGCATTACGCGCAGGTGCACTGTTACCGTTACTATTACCGCCAGTAAATTTCCTAGGCTTTAGACACTGGCAACTGCTACCGCGTACACCCCCAGCTCCACAATCACAAAAAAACCGACTTGATCGAGAGTAAACAACGCGATGTCCTCGATGACATACTTTAGCACAAACAGAACAGCAGCCTTTTGACACAGTCAGATCACATGTATAACAAAAATACCAGTGTTGTTCCATAAAATTACTCCCACTGGATGTAAAAGTACATACTTTAGAAGCAAGGGCTTTTTCACTGTTGCTATCGTCAAACTCATCCTTATCGATACTACCCATTTCGCCATCTGATGTTCCATCATCTTCATCTTCATCAGCTGAAGTTGCATCACAATCAAGAGATGTGGACCCAGTTTCTTGATTAGAAGAAAGAACCAACGCATCAGGATGTTTTCTTGAACCCAAGGACCTTGAGGCCAAGGGTCCTATGCCAGAATTACCCCTACGTGAAGACTTGTCAGCTAAAATTGTAGCAGTGTTCTTATTGGACCCAAAATCACTCACCATGGATCCAAGAAAACCAAAGAGAAACTTTAAACCTTGTAGCATACGCGCATCTGAAGACAGTTTTTTTATCAGCATCACTGTTCGTTCCAAAAGGGGTTTCAGAGATGCCTCTTTGGTTGAAAGTTGAACAACAAAATTCAAATAGGATTTTGCTGTATTGACATCATATATCATAAAGGCATTATCAAGTGAAATCAACAGAGCTTCATAAATGTGATGATGCAGTTCTTCCGATTGTGATTCGGGAGCAGACATTAGTGATGCAATGAATTTCATAGCCGCCTCTCTTAGAGAAGTTGAACTTTCATTTACACAAATGGCATCACTTGAAGGTTCAGTTGTGGACCCTAATAACCTCTTTTCCAGCCATTTAGAAAGGCGAAGCAAATCCATGTGAAGGAACTTCTTTTGTAATTTCACTTTGAAATTGGGAATCATATCTCCAGATAAAAGATCAACAAAGAAATTAAGAACCTTCACGTTTGCCGATTCAGAGTTGCAATTATCCAATGCATCAATGAGGACCAAAAGATCCCCATGTTGAGAACCATACGTATCATTTTTCTGTTCAGAAAGATCTCCATCAGAAATGAAATACTTCAATACAGATGACCTTGAAGAATCCTTCATGATGTTGTCTATGATTTCAATAAACTTTGACACTACACATTCATTAACAGAGATGTCAACAACTTCTTGAGCATTAATATCCCTCAAAAACTCATACATGTTCTTCATTGTAAAGAAACTTCTGTAATCAAAACCTTTAAACTCATCACTCAAACTTCCATAAATATCATCACATTGACCATGAAGACTGCTAAACACCGCATCAGACTTAATCAGCAATATCGACTCAAGAATCTCATGGCGTACTTCAGCCTCAACAGGAGTAATTTTCTTCGCCTTTATCACCTTCAGAAATCCATCCAGAACAGAAATAACGCCTTTAATGCTAAGAATGCAAGAAAGCAGAAACCCACTAGGAACTTGATTAGTACACGGAAAACCATGCATTATAAGTTCCAAAAACACCTTATTCCAGATTCCAGGTGCCATTTTATCAACAGAAGTACCCAACTTTGACAAAAGTTCACAAATAGATTCCAGTTGACCAGGGCTGAAAGAACATTTCTCAAAAAGCACATCGCGTAGAGACTTATCAAATCCAGTGTGTTTTAACAGCAATAGAGGTGAAAACTTGTTATCAAAGCTCTGACCATCACCAAAAGTAGAAAGTAAGGTTTTCTGGTAAACATTTCTGTACATCAATAATATTACAGACAATGATCGCAACACCACTGCAACGGTTTCTGCTTTAAGTGAACTGATGACCAGTTTTTCAGCAAGTGAAAGAAACTCAGCATCTCTGGATGTGTGCTCCATTATATCCACACCCGATGAATCGATTTCGTTATTAACGCGATACCTCTGATTTCCCGCTCCAAATAGGGACAGTACTAAAGATAACCATGATCCATTCCTCATGAAATCCCAACCAAGTTCTTCAGTTTCCACAGATAACTGCATTGATTGCAACTGTTCTAGCACAGAAAACACTAATTTTGAGAAATTATCACCTGTAGCAACTCCACAACTGCCCAAAATCGAATGACTAAAGTACAAAAGGTGTTCTGTGCTGGTTATATCAAGAGTTTGAAGGTCAGAAGGAAGCAAATCAAGAGTGATATGCATAGGAGGGATATCCCAACAAAGCATAAAAATGTATCTTTCAAGAACTAAATCATCAATCGTAGATGCTTCTTTGCCTCTCCAAAACCCTAAAATCCAAGAAAAGGTTGAACATACTTCAGCCCAATTTAGACCTAAGCATTCAACCGCCACATCTTCCTTACATGCTGAAGCAGTAAAAGATGTGACATCAATCAGCTGGTTTAAGAAGTTACTGCTGACATCAGCTTCTATAGCGAAAACTCGCATCACGTTTTCCACAAAAGTTGATGCCCAATACGTGCGATTGCTTGCATTACCCATGAACACTGATCTAGCAAGTGGAGCTTCCCGTAACTTTGACTTCAACTCTGAGAGTAACGTTGGAGGACAAACGTTAGGATAAAATATCATGTGTCGAAGAATCAAAATCAACCGCGATACCAGCATTGCCCAACATGATAATTGTGTGCTGCTAAAACCATTAGAGAGAAGCTCAATTGATTTAATGGAGGAAAATATGAAGTTTGCTTGCACCGCCTTTTCTTCTTCAGATGATAAATGAAACGACATCAAAAGAATCTCGACATGGAAGACTGAAGGAAGAGTCTCGATAAGTTCTTTGAGACTGAAAGAAGGATCTCGACATGCGCAGACTGATTTCACCTTCTCAAAAACAAATTCCACAAACACTTTCTGGACTTTTGTTCTCAATTGACTGCCGGATAAACCAACGCGACATATAAGCGTATGAGCTAATAAAGCTAACGTCTGGTGATTATATACAAAAGAACCATTCTCTACAGTCAATACTTTGCAAACAAGGTACTCTTCAATGGAATCAGATAAAGCATGAAATGAGATCAAGTTGTGTAACAACTCATAGCAAACCACATGAGTATGCACAAACTTTCTATCACCAGCATCAGAAATCTTATCTCCAGTATAACACCCTTGACAGTTGAGAACAGAAAGCATGATATCGATATGATATGAAGTCAGCTTTTTGCACGCGTCGTCATATATCGAAGAATTCCATTCAGGAGAAAAGATACTGGTTTTCAGAAAGATAAACAGTTCGGTGGCAGCTTGAAGAGGCATATTCAGATTGCTAACAGAATTAACAGCAATAACCGACTGATCAAATCCATCCGTCGATCCTACAGATCGTCCACCTTCGGAGAAAAGATCACCAAACAATGCTTCATCTTCATGGCAAACTGTGCTTTCAGGTTCCAGGGTGGAAGACGCCTTTGTACAGCTGGAATATGATCTATCCAATTTGGGTAACATTTTGACCCCCTCTGAGTGTAAAAAGAACACAAGGTGCATTAAATTGTCCAACCATTGCTTTGATGTTGGAAATATTACTTTTAACAACTCTTCAACGGTGTATTTCTTCACCAATGAGATGCTTCCGGAACCAACACCGAAAAAGAGCAAATCAACCTGACCATCTGTATGTAAGCCCTTTAACTCAAGAGTTTGATAAGGTTGTTTCTTTATGTCTTCAACTAACTTCAAAATGTAAAGAATGATTCGAGGGAAGTAAGCCACTGGAAGCTTTATGTTTGTAACAGACTTGTCGTATCTCCATACATCAACATCAAGATTTTCAAATACTGAAACTACTACACATACCAAGATGTTCTGAAACACGTTGCTGTTGCAGAAAATTGTATGTACCAAGTGAAGAAACGCCTCCAACATTAACAGCACAAGACTTTCAATATTGAATTCAACAGAAACGTTGCTTGTAGCAAATTCATATCCGCTTCTGAACAAACTAGGCATCCCATTTGCGAATGATGCAAAAGATCCCAACAATTTGGCATCATATTCAACATATGGGGCATCTTTAGTGACACTTGCAAGTAATTTGAAGACTCTTGTACAAAATAACAATCTTTTTCGCAAGTTGATGCCGTCTATCTTCTCATCACACTTATCCAAATTCTCGAACAATCGCGTGCAATATGAAACAAGGCGTTGTATGCATCCGAGGTGAACAATTGCCCAGTGTTGCAACAGTGGGACCAGTTTATTAAAATCATGAGAACTCCTTCCATTTGTCCATGAGTTCATAATATCATGTTGTGTCCACTCGGAAGCTAATGTCATAAGAAGACGGTCCACGGGCTTCTTTTCTTTTGAACAACTATTCCCTTTACATGACAAACACATCATTAGAAGATTTTGAGCAACTTAAAAAAATGTGTAAAGAATAATAAAAAATGAATACCTTGAACAATACACTCAATATGGTCTTGCAAGTCTATGTTCTCACTTCTTAATGTGATTGACTTCAACAAATCTATGAGTGAATTCATAGAAGAAGGATGACATGCATCAGCCTCTTTAATCGTTCCATCAACTAGTGCAATCTCCAATAGCTGAAAGATGTAAGAAAAGAATAAAAATATTATAAAAGTAGGATGCTTTAATCAATTCATACATAACTGCACTCACTCGGAGACAATTCATTAACAGATAAAATAAATCTTGTGATATAACAGCTTAAAGGGACAAAAGTAAAGAGAGATGACACTTTCTTATTACATGTAAGAATGCTAATAGCATTAATCAATATGAATATGAATTTATGACAATTGACATGAATAACCATGATAACGACAAACAGCAAATGTTAGACTGTCATTAATCACTATATGAGCATAACACTTGCTGGGTGGAATGACCATTAGGGCCATATTTTTCACAGTTCCATCAAGCAGTTGAAGTAAAAATTTACACTGCTGCTTAATCCATAAAAGGAGCTCAGAGTTGATTTAAAACAAAAGAAATATATATTACTATGGCGTTTTGAGTTCCGGACCTTACTCGATGCTAAACCCAAATCACACCTATATTTAATTAAGTTCATTAATGGTAGTGGGTATTAGGAAAAAAAAAGCATACAGAACATCTGGGCTTCAACTCAATCTTATCAGTTAAAGTACCAAACAATTTCCATAACTAACCAATCAAGTTAAGGTTCCAAGCATCCCTTGCACTTGTTCAGGAATTCAGGTCTGTAGATATTCTAGTGATATGTGTGTATTGTATTGGTCAAGAATTTGATGAAATAAGCTCACATTAGCTAATGTAAATCTTCTGATAGATTTGACAATCAAGTCAGAAGGTGATCATGAAGAAGATTTGCAGGCTGGACATGGTGTAAGTGACAGCTTAATTATATATAGGAAAGTGAGGATTGAACTAACTTCTCAAAATGAAGTAAATACTACTGAATATGCAAAGACAACCTATCGTACCACTCTGCGTTCTCTAAATAGCATATGCACATCACCTATCGCCTTGAATACTTTGTGAGCTAGTCAATAATCAAGTATAGTTAGTATATTAGAATATCTTAATAACTTGTCTATAACACTCAAATACTCAATACAGAATCATGGCTGCTAATAGAAAAGATACAGAATAAAAGACAGGCAGATATCAAATGTCACATAATAATAGATTAAAAGCGGGTAATTCCCACAATTGTTCTCATGGAGTTTAGCTCCCAAAAGTTCATAAATAAAGTAATATCAGAACATGTTATAATCGTCTGTTAGTGCACCACTCCAATAGCATAAACTTAAAAGAAACTTGCATACTGAACACTAAAACAAATTACAAACCTGAATGAAACTTAAATCATCGCTGCTAGCAACTGACTTCTCCAAACAACAAATAGCAAACTCCAACGATTGCTCCATCACGGCAACAATTATCGGTTCCACTTGTTCGACTGTCAAATCAGGAAAAAAAATTGTACACATAAAAACACTCAAACCACCACACCAAACACAAATCGATACTCAAACCAAAATCAAAACACATATACCAAAACAATCATGATAGAAAGTACCAGAAATGGATCGGATTGAAGAGACAATCGCGTACGCTACGGAAACAACGGCTTGAATCTGAGCCTGGTCCCAGCGTTGTAGCCCTAATTTTCCATCACTGTTGATCTCAACACCTTGTTTGAGGATCAAATACAGCTTCTCAAGCCCTGATTTTTCGGACCGAAGTCTAATATCGCTCGATGAAGATGAAGCTTTCTCGTCGAACAGAACTCCGATGAGTTTGTCGATTTCTTCAGCCATGGCTGGACAAATTTATCGGATAGCCGATTATGAATGTATTAGATTAATCGATCGGAGGAATTATACAGATACTTTACGTGATTGAGATACCAGAAAGCTCCAGACAGACTGCGTTTTGATGAATTCTTTCTAATCAAAAGAGGGAGTAGTGGAGGGGTTTAATAGTGTAGAAAATGAATAAAAGACGGTGGGAAAGGAGCAAGAAAATGTAAAAAAAGAAAAAAGGCAATTGCTCATTTTCATTACTTGACCTCCAAGCTTTTATTGAAAAAATTTAAAATAATTATTGCAATTACTTATATATTAAGAAAAAAATTGGTTTTTCACAAGTGAAATGTGGGCCAGCATCCAGATGTGAGTAATTAATCAGGTTATACCTCTTGAGTCTTTTCACTTGATTGAATCCGTAAAGTCACTTAACCATATTTATCAAACCATTTTAATATGTTTTTATGGATATATCTTATTTACCTATTCATATAATTTAATACTTTAACATACATGTTTTGTCAAGCTTCACACATCTTTCTTGACTATGTTCCTTGATACAGGTGTCTTGATCCTCAAAATGATCGGAATTATATTGCTAGATATGTTCACTTCATTGAAAATCGTCTTCCCTTGCCTCTATTGCCATTAAATCATCCACCCATTCTTTCAATCTCTTCTTACACTTTGTGTTCTTGCTCATTTTTTCCTATTGACCATCTTACAATACCTACACACTTCCTTTAACTACAATCTCGCACCACCCACATGCTCCATATAATCCTCGTGCCAATCATGTCACCACTACACTTCCATCTGAGAACACATCCTTCACCGTTTCCAACCAACATCCTTGTGAAATTTTGCCATGATTGGTGAATTTGAAGTTTTTGTTAAAAAGGGGCATTTGGACTATGGTTCCTCGTGCGACAAAGATTAATGTTACTAATTGTAGGTGGTTTTACAAATCGATGGATCAACACAACTTTGTAGTAAGGTCAGCCACCACCCATGTCATTTTATCTCTCACGGTAATGAAGCAGTGGCCACTTCGTCAGCTCTATGTTCAATATGCCTTTTTACATGGCAATCTAATCGAGAACTTATATCTTAAATAATCGCAAGAATTTACTAATCCCAATTTGTGACACTGTAATTTGAAGTAGCTAGATCAATGATTTAAAACATTGCATATAGAATAGGTTCTATTTAAAACAACAAATTTAACCAAAGCCTAAAGACATGTACGGCAAAACCATTGGATATACCAAGTGAGTGAATGAGACTTAACAAGATATGAAATATTACGTTAAAGTATGACAAAAATTGTCAAAAAATGCTACACGACGTATCATGTGCCCACCTATACCAATTTGGGCGTCAGACAAATGATGTTAGACTTGGAGCCCCTGTTGGGCGCAAATTACGCTCAAACCTTTCATAAATCTCGCATATCCGTCCAACCTTTCATGCATTCAACAACTTAATCTGGTATACTCTTAATAAGCGAATCTCTCCTACTATATTAAGTTAAACCATCTATCAACAACTGTCATACTTGATTTTAATTAGTACCATGTTAATGTGCTTGTTTTATAGGCGGTTATAGCTTCTCATTTCAAAACCACCTACTTATACATTTAAGACTTCGACTTTGTTCAACGTGAATTAAATATAAGGATTAAACCTAATGGGTACAAAAGCAAGTATTTTATAAGCTCTTTAGCAATCTTCCTAGCAACCACGTGGATCATAGATCAACTAGATATCCCTTTTGACAACATACGGGCCATTTTCCAACGTAGTTGAGATTATTGTCTAACACAAAAGTTTGTCGACTACTAGATCACAACAATATTATAGCTTTTATCAACACTTTCATTAACATAATGCAACATGGTTTAGTACCACTCATTGGTTTAAGAGATTATATATTTCTCAATAATAACATTCAAAGTCAATACAAACCAACACTAAAAAGCTCTTGTTATCAACATTTAAATAGTATATAAGCAATGAAATAATGAACCAGAAACGTGCATTATCTGATAGAGAACTGGTAGGTTAATTTTCATACCAACATCCTTTGAATTAGCTTATATTTGATTATATATAGAATATAATATATACCAGCATACCACAATATATAGTCATGCTACAATTACATACCCTTAAGGCCTTAATCGTAACGTAAAAGAAAAACATTATATATAACACACATATACGGAAATGTTACTAGCATGAAAAGTTAATAATCATAAAATTTTGATATTATATATATACGATCAAGGGGTGGTTTTCTTCATATGAGTAGGCGGGACCGGAGGCAATACTGGGATCAGGGGTGTTCCAGGAAACGGAATCGGAAAAGCCGGTGGTGGTGGTGATGGAATCAAACTTGGTACCGGTGGAAACAATGACGGCGGAGTTGGCTGGAACGGCAGTGGCGGGGTCAATGACGGCGGCTGAAATGGGTTCGGAGGGAAACTAAACGTTTTTTGATTGGATAATTTATCAGATTCCGATGGTTTTTGGCGGGTAATCATGGGTGGAAGTGGAACTCCGGGGAGCCGCGGTAGCGGTGGAACTAACGGCTGAATGGGTAAATCCGGCACCGGAAGAGGAGGAAGAATTCCTTCTCCGATTGGTGGCAAGAACGGCGCCGGAGGATCAGGAAGCCCCGGTGGGAAATTCTTTTCCAAGAAATCTTTCTGGTCACATAATTCCGGCTTGAATGTGAAAAACCCTGCGGAAAAAATGTGAGTCCCGTCGGTCTTCGATTTGAAACGAATCTCCGGCGAGGTGGCGGTGGCCGCCACCGCACAGTACGGATTGCTGCTGCTAACCAATCTAACCGAACACTGTTTGATTTTCTCCACATTTTTACCAACGTAAACCGGTAGCTTAGCTTCGAACTCACCGTTCTCATTCGTCTTCACTTCTTTCCGGAACTTCCGTTTCTGACCGCCGTCGCATTCGACTGCCACCGTTGCTCCTAAACAAACAATTCAAAAGTTTTATGGCTGAACAACTGCAAGACAGTGACACATAGGGCTTTAAACGAGCCGAACGTTCAGCGAACAGTTCGTGAATCGTTTGACGGAAAGTTCGTTCGTTTAATAAAGGAAGGAACATGAACAATAAATTTTGTTCGGTTAGTTAAATGAACGAACACGAACAAAGGCTTCTTTCATTCATTTGTGTTTGTGAACGTTCGGTAATGTGTTCGTGAACGTTCGTTTGTTTATATCTTTTATTAAATGTGTATATCCTTAAATTTTGAATGTTTGGTTTATTATCTTAATTTATTATGTTCATAATTGTTATTTTAAGTTAATCAAACATTTCATGCTTATTGTTTTATATAATATGATTAAATTTATATTTATTTAATGTGATAAAAATTTTAACTTTACATGAACAGAGGTCTCGTTCGTTCACATTCATGAACCTCCTCGTGAACACATATAATCCTTAATGAACGAAAACGAACAAAAATTTCCGTTCGGTAAGCCTTCGTAAACCGTTTGTGAGCAAGTTAAATGTTTAACGAACGAACATGAACAAAGCTCGTTCATGTTCGTTCGTTTTGTTTACAGCCCTAGTACTGACACACAACACAAATTACAACTACCAGAACCTGAAATGAAGTGGGTGGATTTGGGGGATTGTTGACGGAAGCAAGTGTCACATGAGACAGTTCCGACGAGAATGGCGGCAGAGTGTGGTTGTTTCAGATGGTGTCTGGCCGAGGATGCATCGTTGATGAAGATGCACAGGACAAGTATCATGAATGGAACCCATGAACACATTCTGTAAAGTTATTATGATTCGATCTTCTGGTGAAGAAGCAGATGAGTTTATAGGAGGAATTTTGTAAATTCACGGGGTTTGGATTCATTATGGCAATCATGAAGATACCAGTATAGCTCCAAACCCAACTAGCTGTGAATATAGTTATGGTAAAAACCGTTGCCACCGCTAAAGGAGAGCACTTTTGGCTTTTTGCTACAAAGATTTAATATACTTCAAATATATTATCATATTATAAGTTGACAAAAATGTTCAACTAAACTAACTCAGAGGCTTATTAGACAACACGGAGTCGTCTCACACTTTCTCACTCATATCAGCTTTCTTCGGGTGTCCCCAGTTTTACGATTTTGCACAGTGTCATCTCACTTTTTCCCACTTTCTCCATTTCCTCTCCTCTTCTTCAGTGACATCCGGTGAGTATTCCTCGAAATTTCTCCCCCCGAAAGTGGGGGAGGGAGGGGGGGTATTCCCGTTCGCCCCAGATGGTAAAAAGCTTTCGTCGGCTATTCCCGTAACCCACTCCGAGTGGCCTTATAGAAAGAGGAAATAAGAAATTAGAAACATTTGACCAAAAATTTACATAGCTAAACATGAAAATCATAAGCTAAAATAAAAAATATATTGGTTAAAAGTCTAGTCAACGTCGCCTCTAATTTCATTGGCTAAATTAGACTGCCATTTTTTATTCTCTTTTTTGATCTCTGACATATATGTGACAACATTAAATAATTTTCTTTGCGTAAAAACATCTCGTCCCTCTGAACTTATTATATATTACCACGTAGCACAATTTGTCCCCGACTTAAAAAATATTCCTGGCTAAAACAAAAAAAAAAGACAGCTAATAGCCGTTGCTTTTCTTTACCTCAAAAACTTCCAATTTCAGCGACATTTTCAACAAAGTCTATTAGCCGACACTATTAAAGATTAGTGTAAAAAAATGTTAGCTAATTGACTTTGTTGAAAATGTGCTAAAATTGAGAGTTTTTGAGGTAAAAAAAGCACCGTCTATTAGCCGACGTATTTTTTTATAGGAGGGGGTATTTTTTTTAGCCGCGACATAGTGTGCTATGTAATATAACAAGTTTAGGTGGAAAAGATGTTCATGTGTAGAGAGAATCAACTAATGTTGCCACGTGTCAAATATCCAATAGATAGCAGAAAGTAGGCAAAAAAAGCGTCGGCTAATTTAGTCGGCGGAATTTGACGTGGTTTTAACTAATTGGGTGCCGACCAAACTTTTAGCTAGCGCTTTTTTGATTTTAGCCGGCGGGTTTCATGTCTAGTTTGGTAAGTTTTTGATCAAAGATGTCTAGTTTGTTATTTTCCCTAATAAGAAAGGTAAAAAAAGACTATAGACTAATTTTTGACATTCTTCTTTTCCTACTTGTTATTGTGCATACCCTATTTGACATTGTGTTTTCCTAAAACCAATGTGTCTTATATTAGTGTTTAAAAAAACACAATGTCGACCTAGAAAAACACAATGACATGCACGGAAGATACAATGACAAGGATTAGATAAATATAATAAATAAAAAAGGTTTTTTCTGCTTAACGTGTCTAATTTTCGTCATTGTATTTTTACTACTCGTCATTTTCTATCTATCTTGCTTGACATTGTGTTTTCTTGAAAACCATTGTGTCTTATGTTGGTGTTCGAAAAAACACAATGTAGTGCTCAAAAAACACAAAGACTTGTCACAATGACCTGTAGGAAAACAAAATGACAGGAATTAGACACAATGAAGTGAAAAAACGTATTTTTTTTAGCAACACTATACTCATTTTAGAGATAAAAAATGCTCATCTTATAATCTAAGTTTTAAAAAAATATTTATTGTTAATTTGAAAAAAAAAATTGCACACTATTTTATAGTTTCCGACATTATTTTAGGGTTTCTTCGATTGAGGACTCAAAGCTCATATTCATTATGCAAATTAGCTGTTTAATCGACTTCATATGTTTAATCGACTTCATATGCTATTCTTTGATATTTTTAAATTTTATGTCTCTTTGTGTGGTATAGGTTTTTATGTTCTTGATCATGAACAAGAAAATGGATCATAAATTTATTACGATGTCATGTATGGATCGTAATAGTGTTATTGAGCAACAGGTTGTTAAATTCACAATAATTAGTTTTATCGTATATGGTTACATGATACTTGCATGTTAATTGAATTTCATAAACGGTTACCAACTAATATTCGAGGTTATAGGCGGTAGCAAGTTGTTCTTATTGTTGACCGCTGAATAAAAACACAGCTAAAAGGATAATAATGACATGTATTGTTGTGTTCTATTAGGTCATTTAAGTGACAACTTGAGCTTTGTAATCTGTAAAACATTTTGGCTCACATATTGATCTAATTTGTGTTGTTGTAGACATTTGGTTTATAGTAATTGAATGTTGACAATATATATATCACAATAAAAAAGTGTCTTGTCAATGTTGACCATATTGGTATGTAATAATTTTTGCTATTAACTCGTTAAATACGTGGGTGGCTAACCTAGTGACTTATAAAAGAGACATAATTAAACCGATTACTCTATTTTACAAAGTAGGGTTGTTTTCATGTGTGTGGCACCAGGCTATCAACATAAAAGCGTTTCGAGCGATGTAAAACATCACATACATATAGGCATCAATAACTAGGATCCTGAAACAAAACAAAAGTTGTTGAAAACAAAAACCTTGTGGGGCTCGACCCAGGTTTCCAAAGAACAACAAACCAACATACAGACCACCACTCCGATCCGCAACGCCAATCGCCTTGCCGCTGAGTTAGGCTGATTTACCTCTCACGTGATGGACCAGGGGCGGTCTG
>WOUH02000045.1:7428988-7439643 GCA_009936405.2 Stevia rebaudiana
TTCTTCGTGTACCAGTCGGTTCTTGAAACCGAGTGCACTTAGCAATCATTCAATACAAGTTATTTGTTTGTGTTCATTGTTATTGTGATTGTTTATGTTCTTCTTGCGCATTGATATTACTATTCCACAAGTTCTATCATTTTTAAGTAATTGATATCAGTTATAGATCTTGACAAAGGACTAACAGAAAGAAACACTATTATCCAAGAAGAAGTAGAGAAACTGCTAAAAGCAAAAATGATAAGAGAAGTTAAGCTCCCAAGGTGGTTAGCAAACGTTGTGGTAGTTCAGAAGAAAAACGGGAAATGGAGAGTTTGCGTGGACTACACCAACCTCAACAAATCCTGTCCCAAGGATCCATTCCCACTACCTCACATTGATTCGATGGTAGACGCAACAACAGGGCATGATATGCTGACCTTCATGGATGCTTCGGCAGGATTTCAACAAACACAAATGGAGCCATCTGATCAAGAGGATACTGCATTCATGACTCCAACATGGATATACTGTTATACGGCCATGCCCTTTGGTCTCAAAAATGTAGGGGCAACTTACCAAAGATTGGTCAACATGATATTTAAAGACAAACTGTGGGACACGATGGAAGTAAATATCGATGATATGGTGGTAAAATCGAAAGAAACTAAAGACCATCTTAAGGATCTTCAAGAATCCTTTGATATATTGGATAATTACAATATGAAGCTAAACCCAACAAAATGTTACTTCGGGGTCAACTCAGGAAAGTTCATAGGATATATGGTGACAAAGAGAGGGATCGAAGCAAGTCCTGAACAGATAAATGAAATTCTGAACTTGAAGTCTCTAGAAAATATCAAGGATGTACAAAGACTCACTAGAAGGGTTGCCGCGTTAAACATATTCATCTCCAAATCTTCGAAAAAATACAAGGGATTCTATGATATCCTCAAGAAGAACAAAAGATTCCAGTGGACCGAAGAACATGAGCAAGCCCTTCTAGCCTTGAAAGAATATCTCACAACTCCACCGTTGCTGATGAAACCAGAGAAAGGGGAACCTCTATCCTTATATCTTGTAGTATCCAAAACCACTCTCAACGTAGTGCTGGTCAAGGATCACGAAGGATCCCAACATCCGGTATACTATGTAAGTAAAAGTCTTCTATACACGGAGACCAGGTATTCTCATTTAGAAAAATTTATTTCAGCTCTTATTATGGCTTCCACGAAACTAAGGCATTACTTTGAAACACATAGTATACATATCAAAACTAATTATCCTATAAAATCTGTACTTAGGAAACCAGAATTATATGGTAGAATGGCCAAATGGTGTATAACGTTAAGTGCATACGATCTAATATATGAACCTAGAACCGCTATTAAGTCGCAAGCCTTAGCCGATTTTGTAGCTGATTTTAGTAGTGATATTCAATCAGAAGCAGACTTAGAAGTCCAGAACCTAACTAAGGATATCCAAGAATGAACTTTGTTCACTGATGGAGCCTCAAACATTAAACTTATAGGACTTGTTATCATACTAAAATCGCCACAGGGCAACATAATACCCCAGTCCATAAATTGTGAATTCCAAGCTACAAATAACAAAGCCGAATACGAAGCTTTAATAGTTGGCTTACAACTATCCTTAGACCTAGGAATTAAAAAACTTACAACATATGTAGACTCCCAACTAATTGCCAATCACTTCAGCGGATCCTATGTAGTGAAAGGTGATAAGTTAGCAAAATACCTTGTGATAGTCAAGGATATTGCGCAAAAGTTTACAACCTTCCAAATCAAACATATACCTAGGGAGGAAAACACCGAAGCAGATGCACTAGCTAATCTTGCTTCATCCTTTAATATCCCTGAAGATACCCAAATCCCTATTCTTCATATCCTTCATCCAACTATTGACATCTCAGATATAAACCAACTATCTGATTCTGAAGATACAGAACTTCGGGATCCTTCATTATCTGAGATATCCTGGATGGATCCCATAAAAATTACCTACAAACTGGCGAAATACCTAAAACTGAGAATAACCCCAAAACCTTTAAAATCAAAATGTTTAACTTCACTTTAATACAAGGTACGTTATATCGAAAATCCTTAGCATGTCCTTACTTAAGATGTCTAGATAAATCAGTATCCTTAGAAGTTCTTAAGGATATCCATGAAGGAGATTGTGGTAATCACACATGGGGCAGGACATTATTTTCAAAAGTCCTCGGGACTGGTTACTATTGGCCAACCATGAAAAAAGATGCCACCCAATATTTTCAAAAGTGTGATACCTGCCAAAGGCATAGCAATATCCTTCACCAAACAGCTGAACCCTTACATCCTATCATCCCTTCATGGCGTTTCATGAAGTGGGGCATGGATATAGTGGGCAAATTACCAACTGCACCAGGTAGAAAGGTATTCATGCTTGCTATGACTGACTATTTCTCCAAATGGATTAAAGCAGAAGCTTTTGTCTAACTTAGGGAAAAAGAAGTAATATCATTTATAAAAAGAAATATCCTAACACGTTTTGGGATCTCGGCTGAAATCACTTATGACAATGGATCTCAATTCATTGGCAAGCGAACCACAAGCTTTTGTGAGAGCTGGGGCATTAAGATGATTACTTCTACACCTGTCCACCCACAAGCCAACGGACAAGCTGAATCTAGTAACAAAATAATTATTAATAACCTTAAGAAAAACTAGGATCTAAGAAAGGAATGTGGGCAGAAGAACTTCCATTTGTCCTTTGGGCAGATAGAACTACAATCAAACATGCTACGGGACAGAAGCCATTTTCCTTGGTGTTTAGTTCAGAAGAAATGTTACCAATAGAAACCACTATCCCTACAGTAAGATCCACACTTCAGGATACTGAAAATAATAGACAAAGCCTAATAGAAGACCTAGATACGATCAATGAGCTTAGAGACCAAGCTAAATTAAGGATAGCAGCTTACCAAAATAGAACATATAAATCATATAACAAAAATATAAGGATAAGAAGATTTAAGATAGGGGACTTAGTATTAAGAAAGGCTTTCCAAAACACCACTAATCCCGCTGATGGTAAACTAGAATCTAAATGGGAAGGACCTTATAAAATAGAAGCCAAGGCAGGAAAATGGGCATACAAGTTGACAACTTGAGATGGAATACCCTTGCCTAGATCGTGGAATGACATACACCTTAAATATTATTTTACTTAACATATCCTTATGTATCCTTATTCTTGTATATCCTTATTTTGTCGCATTATTATATTTTTATGACATGGTACTGACTTAAGCATCGAAGGGGCGTTAGGCTTCCTAACGCCAACCTTCACCAAGGTTTAAGTGTTTTGCATAGGATACTTACGAAGAACACCCATCAAACTTACAGCGGAAAGGGATTCGCCATCCCACACTCGATTCAAGATTCCCCGGGAATCTTTAAAGTTTTAGACGGTTTTCACCTCTCTCAAGAAAATTGGTTTAAACACCATGCCAGAAGCGCATGTAATCCCAGGATAGTTAAGGATATTGGGAACAGTTCATTTTCGGGTGGCTGACACTTCCAATATTCCTGACTATTCTTAAGGATCCTTAAGCAAGGACGGTTTTCACCTCCTACTGAAAATAATCGCCAGGAGCGCAAGCAAAATCTTGGGATATTTAATATTCCTAAGTATTTCCAAGCATGGACGGTTTTCACCTCCAACTAAGTATATCGTCAGGAGCACACGATACGGTAAATGTTACCCTTTATCTATTATATTCTTTAATAAAACACAAGGGCCATAGCCGCCAAAAATACTTGATCTTAGTCTTCAGTTTTAAAATATGTCTTAGTCGCAAGGACACTTGATCTTAGTCATCAGTGTGATAAGTTATCTTAAGGATATTTGATTTTAATTCAACAAGGGCTCTATCGCCATTATACTTAGGCTTTATCGCCAATTAATCAAATATTATTAACATTTCTAATATGCTTAAAACTACAAATTTTTAAGATATTAGAGATCAACCACGTGTTCTTAACGATATCACTACTTGAGAATTCAGAGATTTACTCGGAATGCACAAGGATATGAACATTCGTAATTTCAGGTACTTTAGAGTCTCAAAAATACACTGGGGCAATATAGTCTAAAAATACAAGGTATGTATTCTTTTCTTTTATCTAGCACAACAAATATAACAAAAATCGTATTATTTTATTCATGATAAACTTTTACAAGGAAATAAATTACAAGTATTTCAAATATCCTAGATATTTTTTAAATCTGTACTTATGCTCTTGAGCTCTTCTCTTGAGTTGATTAAACCTGCAAAGAGATACAAAGAAATAGCCAAACAAAAACTATAGCAACCATAGCTAGTCATATATATAAAACTAAAATAAGAATGATTTGAGCGTCGTCTGATCAATGGGTGTTAGGATGTGCTTTATTAGTGATATATGCTTTGTTTTATGATTGATAATGTGGTTAAATGTTTGGAATTAGATAACTGCGAGAATTTGATGTTTTGTAGGTTAAATGCGAAGAACGAGAGCACTTGCGGAGGCAAAAGAGATTTTTATTGAAGGAATGGAAGATCATATGTTGGATAATATGATAGAGGGTGAAATTACGAAGATTTAGGTTTTTACGGGACCAAAAACGAACTACGGATGCCCATTTTATCGCGAAAACAAAAGCTGGCATAATGTTGCAGGCGTAGCCTACGGCCAGGTCGTAGGTTACGGCTCTGGAGGGCTGGAAATTCGTATTTGGCTCGAAAATTAGGTTTTCCCAGCCACTTTTTCCACCGAGTTCGACCATAGACGCAAAGGAGAGTTCCAAGGCATCAAAATTGAAGATCAATCACCATCTTTCATCGTTCCAATCCATTCCAATCATCAAATCATCACAATCATGCAACATCAAACAAGATTTGAAGATCAAATCATCAACATGAGTAGCTAATTCGTTTGTGGTTTCATCCGGGTGGATAGTTCTTGTAAGTATGAAATTTTAACTTAGTTTTTCATTCTTTTTGGGACAAGTAATCTAAGCATTCGATGCTTGTTACTATTAATTGATTCTTTTGATTGTAACTATTGGATATTGTTGAATCTTACCTTGAATCATTCAATTCCTGAGATTTCTAATAATTAGGATATATTGGATTTGAATTTGGTTTAGTAATGTTAAATTGATGTTCAAGTGATAATCTTTCATTGTGTTTGCAATTGAAGTGAATGGTCCTTGTGTGTCACATTTGATTGAACAATTTAACTATGTATATGTGGTTTTACCAAATTGATAATTAGGTCAAACATCTATCTTTGAAATTGAATCCTGGAGGAATCACTTTTTTCTTAAATCTTTTACAACCTTTAATTTCATTTTTGTTTCTCAATTCAAAATCAAACATTTCATCAATCAATTTTACTTTTCAGTTAATAATAAAAAATACAAAAAAATTGCAATACAAACTTACACTTTCCACAATACTCATTGTGGTTCGACACCCGACTTACCCTATCTAATAAGGTAACTAGGAACTGATTTTTAATCTTATTTTTTACTGACCTTTTACCCACCACCCAAAAACCTAAACCCCCAACCCCACTTAAAAGAAAAGCCTAAATCCCAGATGTTAACCTTAAAAGCTAAACCCCAAAAGCTAAACTCTGAAAGTTAAGATGAAAAGGTTCGACGAGGCGTGTTTAATGCCGCTTAAATGAGTTCAAATAGAGTTTGTTTGAGTCCGTTATGAGAAAATTAAAATTCTTCATATTCTTCCTTCAATAAGACTATGCGGTAATTATATAAAAGCTTTATAAAAATAAAGAATGGAGAAAGAGTTTGGGTGAGGATTTGGTTTGGTTGAGTGTGGTATTTATATAAAAAAAAAGTAAATTTTTTTTAATGCTTCAAACGGTCGTTTTTGGGTCCATCGGTTGGAATTTTAAATTGATCACGCCGTTGGTGGAGTCCCGGCGTCGTCAATAACACCTGCGAAAATTGAAGGTGGGGCGGTGTTGGGGCGTTGTTTGGGGCATGGTGGGGGCAATAACGCCCCACCCACTGGTATACCGGCTAGTCTAACATTGATAGTTAAATAGTTGATCCATACCTCGTTATATAATCTTTAAGTTATCGTTTTGAATTTGAGATTGTAAATAATAATGTGTGCATATAAAATACTGAAGTAAGTAATAAAACAGAGTTTTGGTCATATTCCTTTAGTGGATCATAATTTAAATTTTAAACCCCAACCGATTTGAATTCTTATACAGTAGTCACATCAATTTTTTTAGAGGATCGCACCTTTCAGAAAGAAGGTTAAAATTTTATCTCGTGTAAGCCTTGTATTAAAGAGTAATGTAACATTTGTAGTTAAAAAAAAAATAAAATTATTTGTAATTTCTAATGAATTACATTCATAATATTTTTTGTTTTATGAAGATCACACACACATATTCTCATGATTTGTTTTATTTAAATACATATTCATATTAAAAGGAGAATTCAAATAAGGGATTCAAATAACTCAATAACAAACGGGCTTTTAACCTAGCAATATTACGATGAAAGGGAGAACTACAACTCATTGAGGTTAGGGGTTCGAACCTAAGCATGGAAGAGTGTTTACGAAGTTATCTATATTTGTTTATCTCATATAAGGTAGAGGGGTGATGACTGAGCATGTCCTTGAATGTGTGTCCGTTTGGACTTAAATCAGTCGTTCAGCTTAAAACCGTCAAAAGAAATTACACAAAGACTGCTCAATAATTAAATACGTACGTGCAACAGAAAGAGTTTTTGGCACAACAAAAATTACTAGACCGTATACTCGTAAATTTGTTATCTAAGGTAATTACCATTTAAGTCTTTTTTTAATATATATATATTGGATCATCATAAATAAAATAAAAGGTAAATAGTAGACAAATTAATTACCATGTTATCGTATACACTGCCATTTGTTTATGTCTCGCATGTGTTCATGATAGAGTACGTAACTATAAATGTATTTATTTATTTAAACTTGTACACCTTATAATGAAACTTCCTACTGACACCCAACTATATTAGTAGAAAAGGGACATGGTACAAGAACCCAACCAATATTAACTTGTTTCTTTGAATACGTGGAACATATATGTTTTTACTTTTTTTTAAACATTAACTCTATTTACTAAGAGTTAAAAGTATTGTTCGATCTCCTAAGGTTAAAGAGCAAACCATGTTTAGCACGGATTAGTCGTAGAAAAATTCAATGTAGTATATATACGGTATACCTTTTCGATTGTTCACATATATGTCTAATTTGAGCCCATCCTTTTCCGACTGACATGTTATCCGGAAAAGTAAGATACCACCGACAACTTTTGTTTTTCGGAAAAGTGTGCCGGAAAAAATACAATTTCTTGTGGTGTGTTAAATGTGTCGTTTTTATGGATTGACGGGTTAAACTTGAAACCAAACTAGCCACGTACTTGAGATTTTACGGGTTTTATGGGACAACTAGAACACGGTTGACCATGATTTAATATATATTAATAATACAAAATACATATTTACAACCAAGAATACAAATGTATAAGAAATAATTACGGTATATAAACTTAACGTAATGTTATCTATTTCTCTTCTATATTTTTCAAATTTGACCACACCATTTGCTTAAGAGCATTCAGAGCCTATTCCTTAAAAAATTCCGAGTGGGTTTAATATAATTTAGAAAGTGATTAAGAGATATTCTAAGTGAAGGAAAAAGGAAAAAAGATTAAAAAAAATATTATTTAATTAAAGAAGACTGTGCTTTTTAGTGAATTATAGAACGGATATGAATTATCATAAGCCAACCACCCATTTCGCTAAATGCATACACTTGACGTGAATCTAACACAAATCCTTTTAAAGTAATCCAAAAACTATGAACTTCGTTAGGTAATTCTATATTTCGTTCGTCATGTCAAAAATTGAAGCTTTATCTTGTAGCAATTAATAGTTTTAAATGACTATTTAATCCTTTTATTACTGTCATTACGCTACTATCTAGACATGCTTATTTTATTTAACGGATAAAAGCCCTGCAGTTTCTAAATTAAATATGATTTCAAAACTGGTTTATCTTAATGTTGATTGTGTATTCTGTCATGACTGCAATTAAGGTACAAATAGCATGCCGAATCTCACAGTTTATAGTGCCTTTTAATCATGAATTAGGATCAAAGCGTGCTATGTACTTTTCATGAACCAAAATCTAATAAAACTCAAGTGACAAGACCATAATTAAAAGATATTTATTTTAATTTACTAACATCTTTCATACAACAACACAAGCCAAAAAAATGATATCTATTATCTGAATCATGCATATAGAATCTTCACATTTTTGAACCATCTATATGCTATGAATCAAAAACATGGACCAAATGACTCTTCCATCACATCTTGGTTTGTAAGATCATCATGGTTCGGATTCCACACAAAGCCACTCCACAAGCTGTCTTCGGATATCGTGTCCCACCATCTTGCAACGTCTTGAGCCATCACACACGGGTTTGGTTGTTGCGTACCAGTGGTTTCTTGCGGTGTGGCTTGGTGTGGTTCACTGATCATTCCTGTATCATACATGTCGGATTCAGATGATGTGGAGTTATTCATTGTTTCTTGGAAATTTTGGTCTTGATTGTAGCTAAATTGAGCTTCATATTTTTGCTTTTTTTCGTTGTGCGACGGTTTTCCTTTCTTCTTGAAATGAGTTCTCCAGTAGTTCTTTATTTCGTTATCTGTTCTTCCTGGTAAGTATCGAGCTATCGTAGACCATCTGTGTATTGCAAGAGGTATAAATATCGTTTAGAGGTCTTGAGAACAAATTAAAAAAGTCTAAATTTGAAAGATTGATATATTTTATTAGAGATGGATTAATTACTTGTTTCCCCATAAAGAATGAAGTTCTATAATGATGCCTTCCTCTTGAGGTGATAATTGACCTTTCTTGAGGCCTGGTCTCAAGTAATTCACCCACCTTAACCTACAACTCTTCCCATTCCTCTTCAATCCTAAACATCAAAGACAAAATCAAGATCATTAGCAAAAAACAAGTAACTAATGCTAGTAAGTCATGATAATTAAATCAATACTATCACATATTAAATAATTTGTGAGATAAATGTTTTAGAAGTTATAATTTTGGACTTCACATGATTATAAAACAAAATAAGATTACAAACTCACTCCTAAAAAAAGAAGCAACACCGATAAAAATCGACCAGATCCAAATCATAATCTATATGGGATTTCAAAAATATTAATTGAAAGTCGACCTTGAGGAATCAAAGAACTACATATGAAAAAGAATTTAGTTCTGTAAATCGAATTTTACCTGTGCAACCAGCTACCGCGCTCCATCTTCCCTCTCCATGTAATGCAACATACCCCATTAGCAACTTATCCTCCGCAGGTGTCCAAGGTCCCTTCCTCCACCCTCTATCCGCCACTCTCCACCCCATCATACCGTCCATTTCTGCTAGATCGTTTTCACTTATATTCTCTTGTCTTCAAATTATGCAACACAAATTGCTATTTAACTCAAATTGCTATTTAACTTGGAACACCTCCTTTATATATCCTCTCGCATCACCAAAATTAGTGCCCTTTTAAAAGATGGTGATCTCACAATCTCAATGACACTATCTTTTTAATATGCAAATCTAATATAGGATCTCAATATTTTATTTAGAAGAAAATCTCTTAAATCATGTCTAACCAATTGGAATCAAGCAAGTGTCCTTCCTACTTAAACATCAAAGAAAACATTCCTGATATGATGACTACTTAGCAAAGCTTAAGTCATACTTACAATGATAACACAGAATCTAAAAGGGGGCATTGTTTCAATAAGAAATTTAAAAAACTTACATAGTGGTTGTTGGTGTTTCTTTGAAAACAGCCCATGTCCAATCCTTGTGTAACATATGTTGATACACGTAACATGCCTTTTTTGTTGCTATTGATCTTAGCGTAAAAGAAGCTTCTGGTTACTATTTCGGGTGGTGGGATGTTAGAATATTTAAAAGGTCGATGAGTCAGATTGCGGACACGTGTTGTGGTGCTTGGATAATTAGCAGTCTTTTGTACGATTAGGGTGTTTTTTAATGGTGTAGCTCATTAGTTTAAGTGATTATATGACAATTTAGGCATGATGTGTAACATTTAAACTATATATTAATCAAAAGCTTTCCCGATGTAGAATGGGTACTAGTATTTTATAATATATATATCATGATATTTAGAATTCTTTATTTGATGCTTTGTACGTCAAAGGTGGAATGAATTTGGTCTGTTTCTTTTTAAAAAACTTAATTAATTAGTAGTTCCCCTTCAAACTTAAACGGCATGAATGGTGCCTACCGGATTCGCAAGATGTCCATGATTGAATCGACGGTCGAAAACCTTTGAAACTCTCTCCTGGTGCTTTAGGTACATAGAATGACATTATTGTAACGGGGTAAGGTTATTCTAAATAGGCTCTTATTCTAAAAGGGCTAAAAGAGATTTAAAAAAAAAAACATAAACTGACTCAAACGAACTTCGATTGAACTCATTTTAGCGGCGTTGGAAACGTATCGTCGAACTCTTTCCCGCCACCAAAAACCTAAGCCACCACC
>WOUH02000045.1:7454190-7464718 GCA_009936405.2 Stevia rebaudiana
AAGCGTCTCGAAAGAGACGAGTGAACTGAAAACTTAGAACTCACCAGCGTAAGCTGACGTTTTGTAAGTATGCATGTTAGATGCAGGAACTTCAGGTTGCAGGTGATGGATGGGTTAGCTTGGAGGCATTGATGGACGTAGTTAGCAGGCTGGCGATAGTTAATGTAAATTAGTTTGAAATAATGTAATAACACTTGGTTGAATATATATATATATATTTGAGTTTTATTTCCGCTGCTGTGTAATTCTGGTTAAACCTCGTGTTTTGTGTAAATCCGATGACGTGGCGAGCCCATGGAGTTTGGGGCGTCACAACCCTTCTCTCATATTAATCTCCTACATTAAGTTAGTCTCCTAGGTACAAAGGAATGGTGTAAATTACTAAATTTAATTGGAAGGTTTTCATATTTTGCTACTTTGTAACTTGTAATCATTGGTGTTTGGGTGGTATACTCTATCTTGGTAGTCTTGTCCTTGGTAATATATAAAGAGAACGGTTAACATACGAAGGGGAAAAACTGTGAGAAGCGTAGGAAGGAACAAGAATGTGCCACGTGTCATCTGAGAAAGTGTAAGAACGTAAAAATACGGACTGTGACTATAAAAATACGGACTGTAGTTTTGAAAAAACGGACTGATGCTTGAAACGTATCTATCCACAAACAAAAACTGAGTAAACATAAAACGGACTAAAGCATAAAAAATACGGCTGAACGGTTAAAAATACGGACTGCGGTTATAAAAAAATGGACTGCTATATCAGGCTACATAATCACATATCAACTGAGTAAAATGACGTACCACGTCAAAAAAAATCAAAAAAACCTATCAATATTATACTCAAATTAAAAATAATAAAATTATCTATTTTATGGTGTAATTTAAAAAAAAATATTAAAGTATCTAAAAGTTATTAAATTTATAAACATGGTGGAAGTTTAATTAATTTTTTACGAAAGTAACATATGGATTTTCTTTTATGCCATTTCAGCCTTATTTTATGCTCTTTTTAATTATAAAGTAGGGACCAATTAATTTTAACCATACAGTCTCTAAATCAATGACTTAAAAAGCCTTTGTATCCTTCTCACCAAAAAACCCTATTGTATTGTAACCATCTCCATATATAAAACGTGTCAAATAAAAGGGTTATGTAAACTCATTTAGCACGTTATAAGTGCACTAGTTTTAACTTTATTTTACTTATTTTATGAAAATTACGTTAAAAGCGTAGGGTTGGTTTCTATGATAGATGGTTAATCAGGAATCACGAGCCGAATTTCTCACAGGAAACAACCTCTCTATTGGTACGGGGTAGAGGTAAGCTTGTATACATCTTACCATCCTCAGGTCTTACCTTAACTTGTTAATCGCGAAATATATTGAGGATGATGATCGATGAACATTTAACACGTTACAATATTTGTGTGAGAACTAATTAATCCAAGTATATATTTTTATTCTTTTTTTCGTTTGTCTAAAATGGTTAGTATATTCATAAATATTTTCTTTTGGATACTTCAAAATGTTTAAATACAATACAAATTTTATCATTTCGTCAAAATCTATAGAGCCCGACTCACATATTAGGTTTGAATTTTATTATTAGTATTATTATTTTTTGATAAAACCCCTGGTTTATTAGAAAACACCAAACAAATAGGTTCAAAAGATGAATATTGGTTTAGTTGAATTCATGGATTGATCGATTCGACTTCCTACAAAAATCCACTCTAACGTTCCAAACCTTTCTTGTAACACAACCTTTGTCAATGTTAATCATTTTTATTTGTGTTTTGTAAGCATAGTAGCGTTTTTTTGTAAGGTTTCTCCTTACAATAGATAAGTTTATAAAAGTAAAACTGGATTAACTATTTTATATATAATAAAAGAATGTATTTTCGATTGAACTCGATTTAGTTTCGTAAAAAAGAAAATAAATTTTTTTTATCACAATAATATAGTACTAGGTGTGAGAAGGTGACTCCGAATGTCCAAAATAATGAAAATAAACTGAATTCAAAACCGCTCGGTTTTATAATTAGCTACTTAAAAATAGATAGTTATGCTGTAAAAGTTGTGATAAAAAAAAGAGTAAAAAAAGAAGAAAAAAAAAGATGATGTACACCCGAACGGAACCTTAAATTCGACCATGTCCCGTGTCGAGTTCCACACCCTCCCACTCCCACCTCAACGTATCATTATCATCTTATCATCTAAAGAAACAATTATGTTCTTATTATATTTAAACCCGTTGTAACAATCGTTTTTATAATAACCAAATCAAGACACCAAGCATGTTACAAGACATCATGGTCGGGACAGGGACAGGGCCAGTGCACTAGTCGTCGTGCCAGAAACCAGCACATCGTATTAGACCAAACGGTTCATCAACTTTATTATCACATTATTATAAAGTTAGCATGTTATCTTTCCATAAAATTAAAGAAAACGATCATATCCCGCAAATTAGTAAATAGCAGAAACGTCGTTCATAAAAAAAGGATTATAGTGATAATAAATCAGAAACCGATCCCCGTTTATCACATGTCCAATCAAACTTGAAATGCAAAAAGGACCAATCAAAGTCAAAGGATGGTTGAGTAAACTATAGTCAGATCAACTGTCGCATTCTTGATGAACAAGTGGCCGTTGCTAATAATAACTCCCGCCATATTATTCCGTTTTCTTTGCTTTCACCTCATCACAATATTAAGTCGTTGCTTCAAGAAACAGAAACCCCAACAGACAAATTTGTAAATCACACAATAAATTTCAGTACAAACGTCTATTTCTTTATGTACGTGTGTATATATAATATCACTATAAAACGTTTTCTTTGCTTTTTTGTTTTTTTAATGAGAGAAGAGTGAAATAAAAACAGTAAATAAATATATAAATATTACATTTAGACATTTTTATTTAAATTTTGAACTTTTAAGATATGAAAAAATGAATGATTTCTATATGTTACGTGTTCACTATACAGAATATTTGGATCTGTATATAATTATTTTTCAAAATCTAACAACCAGTAGGTAAGCCATCTTCAAGCTCTATAACACCCTCACCCCTCAACAGAAATGCTATGAATTTGTTCAATCTCAAAGACAGAATCATTTTTCGAATTTCAGGTTTTAATCTCAAAGAACACGAAACGTTGAGATGAGAATCTTCATCTCAACTTGCATCATTCTTCTGTTATGTTCTTTCTCAGGTAACACGTGTGATCAAAATCACGTAAAAGGTTCAAAAAATGAGAATTTCATTAACACTTTTATTGTTTCGCAGCTGCATTTGATCCTCTAGATCCAACCGGAAACATAACGGTCAAATGGGATATCATGTCATGGACTGCAGATGGCTATGTGGTAAGAAACATGTCACGTTTAATAATCCTCAACGTTTCTTAATTCTTTTCTTAAAAAATTAATAATAATAATAATTATTATTATAATGTTTTGTTGATCTTTGTCTATAGGCCGTAGTAACAATGAACAATTTTCAAATGTACCGTCACATCCAGACTCCGGGTTGGACCCTAGGGTGGACATGGGCTAAGAAAGAAGTGATATGGTCCATGGTTGGGGCTCAAACCACCGAACAAGGCGACTGCTCAAAGTTTAAAGCCAACGTGCCACATTGTTGTAAAAAGACCCCAACCGTTGTGGACTTGTTGCCCGGTGTCCCGTACAACCAACAGTTTTCCAACTGTTGCAAAGGTGGAGTTGTGGCGGCATGGGGTCAGGACCCATCGGCTTCAGTATCGGCCTTCCAGATCAGCGTTGGGATGGCCGGTACGACAAATAAGACGGTCAAACTACCAAAGAATTTCACTCTTTTAGGGCCCGGACCGGGGTATACATGTGGACCCGCAAAGATTGTTCCTCCAACTACGTTTTTGACTGCGGATCGGCGAAGGAAAACTCAGGCGTTAAGTAAGATTTTGTTTTGAATAACTATAGTTTGACTTAGACTTAGACTTGAGGTCAGACACTTATGCGTTGCCTATGTGCAATGCAGTGACATGGAATCTGACGTGCACGTATTCACAGTTTTTGGCTTCAAAACACCCGAGTTGTTGTGTGTCATTCTCGTCGTTCTACAATGAAACGATCACACCTTGTCCTACGTGTGCGTGTGGCTGCGAAAATAAGAACAAATGTGTCAAGTAAGATTCTATTTTGATTATTTTGATATTTCTTGAACATGGTTTTTATTAACTCTTTAATAAGAAATAACTTATGGTTTGATGGTGATTATAGGAGTGATTCTAAGCTTCTAAGTGTTGTTGGGGTGAATACACCGAAGAAAGATAACTCCCCGTTGCTTCAATGCACTCGACATATGTGTCCCGTTAGGGTTCACTGGCACGTAAAGCAAAACTACAAAGACTATTGGAGAGCAAAGGTGGCGATAACAAACTTCAACTATAGGATGAACTACACGCAATGGACGCTTGTGGTTCAACATCCTAATCTAAATAATGTTACTCAAGTTTTTAGCTTCGACTACAAGCCCCTCGTTCCATACGAATCGATAAGTAAGTGTTGCTTCATGCCTTCATACATGTCGTATGCAATGTGTACATCCAACTTAATTTTTTTTTATCAAACGTTAAAGAAATACAATGAACAAAAGACAGTCTTTTTGTTAACTATTATTAGATACTAAATGACAAATTTGTAGCTTTGAGGTGGAGGGTTCAAACCCTATTGGATGCAGATAGATACTAATGTAGATTTATTAGTGGGATTAGCTTTGTGTGTCTATTTGTCGTTCTAAAATAACTAAAGGACAATTTTGTAACTTTGAATGTGCAGATGATACGGGTATGTTCTATGGGATGAAATTCTTCAACGACTTACTAATGGAAGCGGGGCCAACTGGAAATGTACAGTCAGAGTTGCTACTACAAAAGGACCAAAACACGTTTACTTTCAAGCAAGGATGGGCGTTCCCGAGGAAGGTTTACTTCAATGGTGAAGAATGCATGCTTCCTCCACCGGAATCATACCCATTCCTACCAAACTCGGGTCATGAAACCCGAGTTGGTATCTTAACATTATTGGTCTCTTTGGTTATGTTCTTACTCTTTTAATTTCAGCACCATTTATGTTGCACATGTTTGGTAGTTTTGAGTTTTGAAGCTAAAAGAATGAAACACATGACACAGAGTTGAATGAAGGTACACACACAAAGTGTCAAATTATTTGAAAGAACACAACACAAGAGATTGTACTTGTTTCATGGGACTATTGTACTACAGAGATTTTGTATATTTTTAATAAATACAACTAAATTTACCAAAAGAAGTTCTAAATTTGAGTATTATATTATGTTGCTACATTTAAGCTTGCGGGTTACATCTTATTGTCGGATTGAATTGTGTCTAGCACTCTCGAATCCAAAAATATATTGCAACATCATAGATTTAAGATTGTCAAATTTGTGACAATTAGAAGAAATGAAGGAAATTAGTTGATGATACTTACAGCATAGGCTACTGAGTAATGAAATAATCAATTTAGAGTGATATCCACAAAAATTTGAACCATTTCAATTTGATCAACTAAGTAGTATCAAATTAACAAATGAACTGAATCTCACACACAACCGCATAATTAGTCAATTAAACTACTGAATTGGAAATCTTGATTAGAGAAACCATATCTTAAACGATTTTTTTTAAATGTGTTATTTTGAGATGTGTTAATGTTTTTGGGTAAAATTGGTGATTGTTTGATTTATACTATGTGGCGAGTCATGGTCAAAGATCACGTGTGATTCCAAGGTAAAATCAAGCTCCGTAAATAGGATTTACGAAGCATGCTGATGTGTCACAACTTGGTACCAATTCATGAGTTTAAAAATGAAAAAAAAAAAACTAAGCCCCGTAAATAGTATTTACGGAGCTCCTATAAATCAAACAATCTTCAAATTTTACCCAAAAACCATTAACACATCTCAAAATAACATAGCTAAAAAAAAATTCATCTTAAAACACCGAGAAAGCAATTAGATTGAAATTGTAAATAAGAAGTTCACGAACTCAGTTATGAAAGGAAAAAAAGCCAAGTGGAAGTGCGAGCGAACCTGTCGAAGTCAAGAACTAAAGATGGCGACAACAATGGATGAAGTTGAGAATCTTGTGAGGGTCAGAACTAGAAGCAAACATCCGTTCGTGATTCAAGATCTGCTTATTCGTTTGTTTCTTACAACTTGTTCTGTCATATGGATAAGAGTCACCGGGGTGGGTTTGATATCGGAGAGAAAGAGGAGAAGTGGATTATGGTCTCTTAGTGAGAAATGAGAAGCAGTGGCAGACCATAGCTTTTTAATTAATGGCTAAATTTTTTTATAGTGGTTTAAGTATCGTAATATAATAGTAAACTTCTCTCTTCTCTTGCTTCATGTGGTTTGCTCATTGTAACTTTTCTCCTTGATTAGTTTAAAAATTAAAATTTTGCTCTCTAACTTATGCATCTTGTCCCCATTAGCTCCATTCTAGTATCCCACTGAGACCGTTAAATTTTTGTGTTAAATTTATTCTGGTCACGGTTGTTAAATTTTTGTGTTAAATTTATGCATTTTTTTTTTTTTTTTTTTTTTTTCTGTTAAAAAAAAAGATAAAAAGTAATTTCACGTGAGTTGCCCGATTCCTGCCTACTTGATTTGGATCTCATCATCCTCCTCGGTTTGGAAAGAACTCTTCGACCGTTGATTTTCGGTTTCCCCTTTCCATTACATACTTCCCATTCGGTTTGCTCTTATTAGCTTTCTTCAGGTACCATAAAACCCTACTCAAAGGCCATTGATTTTGATTCCAAGAACCCTAACACATAGAAGCTTGTTTGTAATCCCAAAAAATGATCATTTCAGGATGCTGCTAGGGTTTTGCTTCTGATTTATTAGGATTTGATCGAGTCATGGATACAGCTCGTTCCGATGCAGGATCTTTCGCTCAAACCGAAGTTAATTGGGACAAGTAAGCTATCCTTCGTTCGCCTTTTATACTAAATTAATCGACGTAAATGCTCTTTTCTTGTACTTACCAACGAATTAGTAATCTGTTTTTTTCTTTTAGGGTTTTATAGTGTAAAATTGTAATGTTTATGAACATAGGGTAATAATTTGACATTTCATATGAATACTGGCCTTTTTGTTTTCAAAACAAATGTCTGAACTCTGAATTTTGTTTTAAAGTAGATCAATTTTTAACTTCAAATTTGATTGAGGGTGATAGTGTCTGTGTGACTGAGTTTTTTTGAAGTTCAGATAACTAGCATTAGTCAAAATGATCAAGGAAAGAACTAGATAGTTAGGTGATTGTACATTCATCATGAAAACCAAACTCTCCAAATGCCCAACATGGTTTTAGATAACGCAAGGCGCGTAAGCTTGACGTGACTCAATGTACAATCATATAAGCTTTATGTACAACCTAAGTTGCATCTATCTTATCTCTTCTTCGTATCAACCTGTTTATCATTTAAATGGATGTTCCCACATACCCTAATTTTGATTCGGATGTACATGTGGCACCGCTTTAAGGCCCTAATTAGTTTTTGAGATTGCCTTGCGTCTCAAAGATGCTTCTTAAAACTAAGTGATCAAATCGTATAAGGATCAAATATGCAACTTTATTTGTTCTCAAGTTTTATATTTATATTTTTAGAGAAAGTGATGGAGACAAAAGTATTTTGTGCTATTGAGTTTTCTTAAGTAGAGAAAGAAAAGAAAAGAGCTGAAAAGGATTTTATTTATTTATTTTGAACGAAAATTGTGGGAGGAATGGGCGTGTTTGCTTTTTTTAAGAAAAATTGTAAATGACAAATGTCCTTACTTTTTTTACTCCAAGGGCGTGTTTGCTTGGGAGAGATAATGAAATGAAATGAAACGAAGAAGTTTGATAAATTAATTGTTAACAACAAAGACATTGACCTGATAAATAAAGAAGGAAATCAGCTGTAGTGTCTCGTATGGTAACCGATAATCAAAAATGGGTTTTGATAACGATAAGTCATTAATTAATTTATTAACTTATTTATTTATTTCATTTACATTAATCTAAAGTTAAATTAAGATAAATGAAAATAAAAAAACAAACATTAAATTTTTTAACATGATATGTGCTTTAAGACCAAATGAAGATTTTTAACAGGACAAAATTACATACCACGTTATAAATAATACCCTTTGATTGCCAACCACAATAAACTAGAACTAATTGTAAACAACTATTGCAAGTTAATTAAACGTGTGCTGAATCTCAAATTCCAATATACAGCAACAAACACCAGCATTTTGACCACTACTAACAACAAATGAGATAAAATTTGCTTCAAATACAACAAATACAAACTCAATTTGCTTCAAAAGTAGTTAAATCCAATTATTTGTAATTAAAACTCATTAAAAAGCCCCCTTTTTAAGGTTTCTTTAATCTTTTCCTTTTCTGTCATTGTTTTTTTACATAATGTTGATCTGCAACTCAGATCGCAACAAACACCAACAAACGCGCCACCTCAGCTGCCACATCAGACTAATCCCAAACACCCATTTCTCCTCCAACACTACATTTTATTCAAACACCTAAAAATAATAAATAATATATTCTATTTTGATTGTTTTGAGCTCTACAAGTTATCTTTCATTCTTACGCAGGCTTGATAAAACCAAGTTTTACGTGGTAGGAGCCGGAATATTCAGTGGACTTACCGTTGCACTCTATCCTATATCCGTTGTAAAAACAAGACTTCAAGTTGCTACAAAAGACTCTGTAGAGAAAAGCGCGTATGCTGTTGTTAGAGGCTTACTTAAAACAGAAGGCATCCCGGGTTTATACAGAGGTTTTGGAACCGTCATCACAGGAGCAATTCCTGTTAGAGTCGTATTACTTAGCGCGTTAGAGACCACAAAGTTAGCCGCTTTCAAAATGATCGAACCGTTTAATCTATCAGATCCTGCAAAGGCTGCTATTGCTAATGGAATTGCTGGATTGACATCAGCTCTTCTTGCTCAAGTTGTCTTTGTTCCTATTGATGTGGTAAATTACCTTTTTTGTCCCTTTAAGTTTAATGTTAACCTTTGAGTTGATTATACATATGGTCCTTGTGGTTTGCAAAAAGTAACAGTTTTGGGTACTAAGGGTTTAAAGTAACAGGTTTGGGTTTCATGTTTTCAAATTTGTATTGAGTTTGAGTATTCGAGCTGAGTTTTGTGTAGTTTTTTGTTAAATTAGAATTAAATGACCAAAATACCCTTTGACTTAGAGCATTCATATTTGGGTCTCTATCCCAATCTTTATAACTCACTAAAAATCACTACCTTTTCTCTCACCTATTCAATTAAATAATAATTTTGCATACCTTTATCACTACCTTTTCTCTCCCCTATTCAATTAAATAATATTTTTTATACCTTAATCATTTTTTTTCCTCTTTCTAATTTACTCTAATGAACAATGTTTCTATATATTTACTGGTTTCACCAGCTTCTCTATATCTCTATTCACAAGTCACAACAACTTTGCACCAATCTATATAATATAAAGAACTTACTCACATAATTTATAAAGACCCAAATGTGAATGCTCTTACCCTTTGATTTTCATTATTTATGAAGTCAAAGGGTATTTTGGTCATTCCTTTCCAATTTAACGAAAAAGTTGACGGAAGTTAGCCTTAATACTCATTTTGTTACATAATTGTAAGCATGAAATCCAACCTGTTATTTTTGCAAACCACAAGAACCATGTGTGTAATTATGTTTTAGAATTTACATGTATTGGTGGATGTTCTAAATAATGAAAGTCAACAGATCAGTCAAAGATTGATGGTCCAAGGGTATTCTGGTCACACAAGCTATAATGGTGGTATTGATGTTGCTCGTAAAGTTTTGAAACAAGATGGGATCCGAGGGCTGTATAGAGGTTTCGGTCTATCTGTCATGACTTATTCCCCTTCTAGCGCGGTTTGGTGGGCCAGCTACGGTTCCAGTCAACGTGTTATATGGAAGTAAGGAGTCTTTTTTATTTACTTTATATATTTTTATTTTTTATTTCTGTTTTGTATATCCAGCATGATAATAACAAATTTGTATGCAGTCTATTAGGTTATGGAAATGATAACAATGGATCTATTCCAAGTCAAGGAACAATAGTTATGGTTCAAGGTGCTGGTGGAATTTTCGCAGGTGCTGCTGCATCAATTGTCACAACTCCACTTGATACCATAAAAACTCGATTACAGGTATAATCATGAATTCTTATAATAATAATCAGGCAAATTGGATTTTAATAATCTAAACTTTGACGTATTGATAATCCCAACTCTGGAAATTGTTACTACCAGTCCCAACTTTTATATCATTTACTTGTGACAGTCCCCAACTAACTGAACCTAACTCCGTTAGCATATTGCTGACGTCTAAGGTGGTTATATAACATTAGAGTAAATTGCAGAAAACGTCTTTTATGTTTACCCTGTTTTGCAGTACTTGTCCTATATTTTTAAAATTGACGAGA
>WOUH02000045.1:7464818-7484963 GCA_009936405.2 Stevia rebaudiana
TTTGTTAATATATAAAGGACGATTCTCGTCAATTTTAAAAATATAGGACAAGTACTGCAAAACAGGGTAAACATAAATGACGTTTTCTGCAATTTACTCTATAACATTATATCCGTGTTGTGTATTGCATTCATAACAACAATGACAAATGCATTATACGGTTCTCATGTTGTTGGTTCTGAAATGAACGTTTGTAATTTTGTAGTTCTTATTTGTTTTTGTACAAGGTTATGAAACATGAAAAGCGACCCTCTACGCGACAAGTTATTAAATCATTAATGGCGGAAGATGGGTTGAAAGGTTTCTACAGAGGAATCGGTCCAAGATTTTTTAGCTCATCAGCATGGGGAACGTCTATGATACTTGCATATGAATACTTGAGTATGAAATCTTCCTTTTTAGCTGCATTTTTTGCATGTTTTTCACATGATCTTTCACGTGGTACCGGTTTGTTAACATTTATCTTTTTCTTAACGGTTTTGTTTGGTTATGTAGAGCGGACATGTGCTAGAGATTTGTAGATTAATCCGTCATTGAATTGCTTCCATCTTCGGTGATTATTCAACTGAGGCGAGATGCTTTTGTAATTCTTACTATATGATTGGTGCATACAAATACAGAAATCGTGTCCATTGGCACAAGTTTTCTTGGTTTGTTACATGATTAGTAGAACTAATCACATATAAGAAATGTATGTTTCATACATCATTCTTGTAATCTCATTTTAGAACAGAAATTATAAGCAGACACCATTTTTTTTTTTGCTTTTCGGTACCAAATATGTGGCATCGATTTGTCTTCTAGTATTCTCTCATGATTTCGGTTTTTTTTATTTTTATTAATTTTGAAGTTCGGTTTGGATATGAAAGCATTGGAATGTTTGGATTACGAAATAGATATTATAAAACATAAATTTAATTTGATATGGAAATCACTGATAAAACTTGTGTTTTCTGAATGTTTTAACATGTCACGTTATATTATATTGTAACCATTGCAAAATTCTTGTTTTCTAGAACTTTTCAAAAGTCAATGGCCAAAAAAGAAAATACTCAAAGTGGACTTTTAAAGACTTAATCTGAATATACGATATTTATAAATTTTTGCAACCGGTGGTTAACTTGGTGGACAAGGCACAACAAAGTGGAGAAATATTTGGGCTCATTTGTAAGCGTGTCATACTGACGTGTGGGCATGAGTATGATTACATCACCAAATCGGAACAATAGTCGATTTGTAAACCCACTTTGGTGGGTTAAAAACATCCTTAAAAGAACGGTCCAAATGTAACTTCAAGTCAAATAAGCTTACAAATAAAGATTAAAGAGTTAGAAAATATATATTATATGTTTATATAATATTGTAATTCATATCTTCATATTTTTATGCGGTTGAGTTTTTGTATAATTTAAACATCACCCGTTTATAACAATTTTTTTTAACGGCTCCCGTTTATAACAATTAACTCATGTTAATGTACCAATCAAAACTTAATTATTTTTGTGTTTGTATTTTGGTGGTTATTAAATTATAAGATACCATTCCCGTTCACCAGCCACCGGTCAAATTAATAAAAAATTATAGCAGCTCCATATGGACCTATAAACAAAAACTGTCATCCATGTTCGAACGCTTTGACAGTTGATTTTAGGTTCTTCCCCCCCTCCATTTCACATCTTCCAATTCTTTTGGATCATCTTCTTCATTCTCAATTTCTATTCATATTATATAACCTGACAATTTGATACAGATTTGATTTGATTCTACAATCTTGTTTCTAATCGGAAGAAAACGATCTTTTCGGCTATCGTTAGGGTTTTATTTTCCTTTCTTCGTCTTAAAAGATTCTGATCGTAAATCTTATAGGATTTTATCGCGTAAATGGCGACTGCTCGTTCGGATACAGGATATTTCGCTCAAACCGAGATTAATTGGGATGAGTAAGCAATCTCTCGTTCCCCAATTTCATTAATCACCTTCAAATTTCATCATAAACTCATTTATAAATTATATTGATAATTTCATTTCTTCAATTGACATCTTAATCATCCTGTTGCTTTTGATAAACATATGATCAGATGTTATGATTATACATTATACAACCTGAATATAATGCCTTCATATGCAGGCTTGATAAAACCAAGTTTTATGTTGTTGGAGCTGGAATATTCACCGGGCTTACGGTCGGACTCTATCCTATATCTGTTGTAAAGACCAGGATGCAGGTTACAACAAAAGAATCGGTTGAGAGAAGCGCGTATGCTGTAATTAGAGGATTGCTAAAAACAGAAGGGATTCCAGGTTTATACAGAGGTTTTGGGACAGTAATCACAGGAGCAATTCCCGCAAGAGTTATATTTATGACAGCATTAGAGACAACAAAAGTGGCTGCTTTCAATATTGTTGAACCGATCAAACTCTCAGAGCCTGCAAAAGCTGCTATTGCTAATGGGATTGCTGGAATGACAGCCTCTCTTTGTTCTCAAGGTGTCTTTGTTCCTATTGATGTGGTATACTTTCTTTGTCTCTTATAGTATAATGTTAGCTTGCATGGTTTTAAAATGCGCGCATTAGGGCACATAACGCGATGATGAATATGATGCGGCGCATCTTGGTTGACAAGTAATTGAACAAATTAGACCATCAGTTGCATTGGTTACGAGTTTGTCAAATCGTATTGAACAGATCTAACCATCAATTGAACAAATTTGACCATTGATGGAGCAATAGGTTTGAGTATTGACCAAATTCGATGATGGATTGAAAAACAATTTTGATCAGAGATGATGAAATTTGCCGTATTGCATTAGAAACTGGGGAACTTATCTTATATTTTAGCGTTTAAAAGTTAATTAATAGGAAAAAAAAACGTTCTATAAATGATTCTTTTAGTATTTTTTGTAATAAAGAACACCTTGTATACATGATGCGCTCGCATTGCGTATCACACATCGGATTTTGGGAACAAAACACACTGTAGCGCCACGTGCATTTTAAAACCAAGATCATTAGATTTGTCATTTGTGTGTCTGTGAATGTTCTAATTATTGAAAATCAACAGATTAGTCAAAGATTGATGGTTCAAGGGTATTCTGGTCATGCAAGCTATAATGGTGGTCTTGATGTTACCCGTAAAATTCTGAAACAAGATGGTATCCGAGGGTTTTACAGGGGTTTTGGTCTGTCTGTCATGACTTATTCTCCTTCTAGTGCTGTTTGGTGGGCCAGCTACGGTTCTAGTCAACGCGCTATTTGGAAGTAAGGAGTTTTCTTTTTCCTTTATTTTTTTTCTGTAATTTCCAGCATAATAATAATAATAATAATAATATGAATTAATTATGTAGTCTGTTGGGTCATGGAAGTGATGACAATGGATCTGTTCCAAGTCAAGGAACAATAGTTTTAGTTCAAGGTGCTGGAGGAATATTTGCTGGTGGTGCAGCATCTTTAATTACAACTCCACTTGACACTATAAAGACTCGATTACAGGTACATTTTTTTATTATTTTTAATTTTATTGATATATGGTTCCATGACATAGATGAAATAATAATTTTTTATTGAGTAATAAGTAATAACTCCTAGATTTTTTAGGATAAAATCACCACAACCTGCACCCTTGAAGACTACTTTGATATTTTTTAAACTTTTTCTAGGATGTTTAAAGAAGTTGCATTATTTCTTTCTTTTTTGTAACTTTTATAGTTACAGTTATGTATTTTAGATATTTGGCAGATATGTTTAAGAACCTTCTAAACGATTTGAACAATATAATTTGTGTGATTGTCAGGCTGGGTAACACGTCAAAACGGTGTAATTTTTAGGGTAGTCTCAGTTGATTTAATTTTAATGCATATTATGATATTATCAGGGTTTTTATCATTTTTCAATATAACGAATGCAATTCACTAACATTTTTTGTATAAAGGTAATGGGACATGAAAAACGACTCTCGACACGCGAAGTTATCAAAACTCTGATTGCAGAAGATGGTTGGAAAGGTTTTTATAAAGGAATCGGTCCAAGGTTTTTTAGCATGTCAGCATGGGGAACATCTATGATACTCGCATACGAATATTTGAGTATGAATTCTTTCTTCTTATGCTTCATTTATTGTTTAATATAATCATCAATATAAGCATCACGATAACCAAAAATTAGTTAACAACCACCTCATATCTACTTTGAAGTCAATCGAAATCACTTGCATACAATTTATTACTACAAGAATTGTGGGTTCCCTTGTTTATATAGTCCATAATAATACGTGCTCATGCTTCTTCGTATTTGTACACTTTCTTTCTAATCTTTACTCTCTCCAAGTTTTTTTTTTTTTTTTTTTTTTTGTGTATTTTTTGAGATAAAAGTTTCATTTTTTTTGTAGTTCTCATGGGATATGAGTATGATTTAATATAATTATTTTGATATCATATGTTCTTTCTTGTATTTCTAATTTTCTAACAATTTACCATTTTAAAATGGTTTGTAGAACGGATCTGTGCCCAAGATTTGTAGAATTTTAGTCCACCAACAACCAGCTTCCATTGACGGTTTTTGTTCAATTAATATTTAATTAGATACTTTGGTCATTCTTACTAGTCTGATATGCATGTATACAGATACAGAAATAGTGTCTAATGACATGAGGCTCTCTTCGGTTTACATGACAAGTAGAAACTAGATTACATAAAACCAAATGTATGAATCACATGTCATTCTTTTAATCATTTTTTTTACTTGCTAGAATTGAATTCATTCAAGGCTTATTTTGTAGTCTCGTTTTGGAATATAAATAAAAAATATATGTTTTCTTCTTTTCTTTAGAGATTGTGATTTGTATTTCTTGTTTGTTTTAATGCTGGTGTTCTCGAACCTTATAAGGTCAATAATCAATGTTCTTTTCAGTTTATTTTCTGTCCGTTAACCTAATTTGAGTGTATATTAAATTGCTTTAGTTTATAATTGAAATTAAACGCAATTAGTTTAAAGTATAAGGTTCTTGATATTTTTTCAACATGAAAGTGCTTCTGTATGACTCGTAAACGTATGTTTATCATATACCTATTGTTTTAATCATTCAATACAAGGTTTGATCATGAAAAACTGCTCTTCTTGAGAAAATTCACTAACTCCGTACTACATATATATTGTATATAACAATATATCATACTACATATATTCAACTGTATTATATCATATAATGATTTATTTATCATATTACATATATGCAGTATAATATATATACTTAGTACTAACATTATATGTAGTATGATATGTTGCATATACTATGGAGTTCACACGTTCTCACAAGGAGTTGTTACGCAAAAATAGCCACCACAAAAAATTCAACAATGCTAACACATGAACAAAATGTATTAATTGTATAACATATATGCAATACATATACCTAGTACTAACGTTATATATGTAACGGGTTCTCACGATGAGTTGTTATGCGAAAATAGCCACCACAAAAAACTAACATGAACAAAAATGGACCTTATCATTAAAATAGGCGTACACGCAAAGACAAAAACGAGCTCATAATATGACCTTATCAGTACTAGAATTTGTTTACCAAATGCAAAATAAACCTGATTTAAATTCAATAAATAACATTCTCTAGTTAACAACTTGAGCCTCTTTATCACTAACATCTTCATCTTCATCATCTCTGGTTGTGCTTGCATATGCTTCAAGTGATCCAGCTTTGAACAAATCACCAGCTTTGTGTTGACTATCAGTTGGATCTTGTTCGCTTTGTTCTTTTGTTCCAGGTTTCCCTTTGTTCATCTGTAACATTTGCCAACATAACATGAATCAACAACATATACTCATTAGTAGCATAAAAGAATAACTTCTTACTATGGTTCAAACCATGAGAGAATCAACATTTTGTGTATAGCATAACGGCATTACCAGAATCAATGCAATTTAGAACGCGTATATATAAACTTCATTATTCTTTCCCATGATTATAATTATTTGGTTTTGCTTAATCTAAGTAATTAAAACATATAACTGAAAAAATAAACCTAGAGAAAGACACTTACAGCACGAATCAAGGATCTCTTGTCTCTCTCTCGGGCATTACTAATGGCCTAAAACAAAAACAATAATTTATCAATTATAATTTATCAGAAGCCGCAAAAAAATGATTAACACATTTGTAAACAAAATTCAGAAGTTAGAACAAACCGCTTGAAGCATTTTCTGCTCAGCCTCTACTTCGGTAATATCTCTGCAAGAAATTACTGCTAAATCAGTCAATCAAGCTACTTAAACAAGCTCAGATTATCATCTAGATTATCATTGATGAACTATTTCAAAAAGTAATATCATGTTGATCATCAAAAAGTAATATTGCAGTAGCTTTGATTTTATTAGTAAATTTCATCAAACCTATAAAAGAAAACTAATTTCAGCTTTACAAATCAAGAAAAAACGAAAAATCATCAAACCTTCCAACGATTCTGTCAACATGGCACGAACATTTAGCACATACATTGTGTTCCTTAGCACAAGCTGCAGTTATGTTACAGTAATAAGATAAAAACCAAAATCATAACATATCAAAAACCAATAATAAACAAAAAAATGTCATTTATAAAGCCCTAACCGGTGCAGAGATTATGGTACGCTTGACGAACAGCACGCTTCGTACATTTCTGACTGTCACAGAATCAATAAAACAATCCATCAACACTGCGAATCAATTAGAGTACAACATAAGTCAATTAGGTAGAGAATAGAGATGATTACCATTTGGCGGGTTCGGTGAGGGGTTTGTATTTGCCGTACTTCCGTTTCCATTCAATCTGATCTTTACACTTAGGGCAAACTCCGGTGATGTCCGATAACGGCCGGAATCTTCCTCCGACTTCGGTTTCGTTGATTTTGACGCCGGCTTTGGGTTTCCAGGCGAACTTGTTTGCGTGTTTCGGCGGGCCTGAACGCGGCCTGCTACTCATCTTGCTTTCTTTCTTGAGCAACATGGGAATGAAAAGTGTTTATAAACCTAAAAGATAGTTTTGCATTGCCCTTGAACTATTGTGTTTTCCTTTTCGGTCCCTCATTAATAAAAAAAATAGTTCTTCCAAAGGAGGCAATACAACTCGCGCCCACCAAAGAATGCAATACTGGTCACCACATGATGACTCTAGTGAGATTCGAACTAGGTCTCCTATGGAGATTCTCGGGGCTCTTACCACCTATACGATGGTTCAGTCCCTCATATATGAAGGAAAGAGTTTGATGCGTTAGCCAAACTCACATTTTAGGGTTGGTTGTAACTTATGAGATTGAATTTTTTTCAAGGCAACGATTAGTTTGGTTTTTACAGTTATAGATGTTCTCATTTAGTTTCGACCAGGGAACCTTTTTCACATTAATTTGTTTTAGATATCATATTGTGTTTTGCAAACTTGTACGTGACCAGGAGTATTGACAAATATCCCAAACTTAGTTAATGATACAAACACAATTGATCAATTTCAATCATGACAAACATATATGGCTAAACATATTTATCATTTTCTACGCAAAACATTAAATGTAGTTTTCATGCCATAAATTATTCAAATTTTTAAAAGAGCTCATCATTATAGATGTAAAATGAATCCGCGAATCGATAATTGAAAACGCAACACTAATCTAAATATCCAAATAAAATTTAGAGAAAGAAGAGCAATGGAAATTCGTTTATGTTGTAACTAATAATAAATTAGTTACGTTAGTCATCTATAAACATAACATTGAGTTCAACCACCTAACTAATGACATACGAGAAGGCGTGTACTCCAATGGTATTAATGTGTTAAGTAGATATATATCTCCGAAGTGATTCAAGTTCTAGTCTTGTTTAGTACAAAATGTGTATCTTTAGAACTAGGTTAGTGTATGTGAGAGTTACCATTAAAAAAACTTAATTAACAACCTAGCTAGCTTTACATAACTATTTACAATTGTACACCGTTTTAAATGTATGTTAATTAACAAGTCATCATTTATTTATATATTTTTTATTCACTTGCACCCTTTTACACCTTCAGTTTTAAAATTACCACTTGTTCCCATTTAGTTTTGATGAGGAGAACCTTCTCACATCTATTTGTTTAAAATGTGATGCATTGTTTTGCAGCTTGTATGGAACCAAGAATATTGACATATATCCCAACTTGTTAATCATATAAACACAAAATTAGTCAATTTCAATCACGACGAACACATATAACTAAACCTATTATCATTTTCTACACGTAACATCAAATGAGGTATTCATCATAAATGATTTCAGCTTTAAAGAGGTCATCATTATACATTATGAAGGAATATAAGAATCGAAAATGCAATGGTGATCCAAATATTAAAAAAAAAAATAGTGAAAGAAGAGTTGTAGTAAGTAGTTTCTACTCTAATAATAATGAATTAGTTACACTACTCATCAATAAACCTAGCAATGAATTCAACCGCTTAACTAACTACATACCAAAGAGCTTTTAGCTCAACGGTACCACGGTGTTAACGAATAAATATTTTTTCAGCTGATGCAAATTTTAGTCTCGTTGAATATAAAATGATGTACTTTAGGACTATATTACTAAGTGTGTGAGCTGGTATTAATTTTTTTTTTTATTAACACCCAACTAACTTTACATTACTATAGGTACACCTTTTCAATTTACGTTAATTAATATGTCGCCTTTTATTTGTATTTTTCATATTGAGTTGCACCCTTTTACATCCAGTGTTTTTATAATTATAGATGTTCCCGATTACTTTTTATTAGAACCTTTTTACAATTATCTGTTTTAGATGTCACCGTTTCGCAGTTTTACCCTGTTACATTTATCTTTTACGGCAACAAATTACTACTTTGCTGATTTCGTGGTGTAGACTCCCAAAATCAATTTGTTTCTCCAACCATCACAAATGACTGATTTTATCATCTGCAATTTTAGTTTTTGCACAAATTGAATTCATTGCGCAACTCCGAAGTTCCGATTTTGAATTATACAGCTGAATATTTGATTTTGGCTAAATCTTCATGTAAATATTGTATCTCAATGGTACGCAACCTGGTGAATCATCCTTTTCTCCACATTTTGTCATTAAATCTTAAAGTTATGTTTTGGTAATACCGATGCATCACCGTAGTCTCAACGAAGGTAATCCTGTATGTTTTTTCTTCCAATTTTGATTTACGTGTTCTTATGTTCCCAATTTGTTAATGATATGCGTCTGAGGATACATTTTTCTGCTTTTAAGGTATAGTGTGTATGCACTTTAGGTGTTAGATGCTTTGTCTCATATAATTTTTGCTTTAAGGATCTCATAGGTAAGTAGCGATTTTCACAGGTGCAATTGTTTCTTCTGATTATTAGATCTCAATATGATAAGTTGATTTGTTTGTATCATTTTTCATTGCAGTGTGTATGTTCTTATGAATTATTTGAAGTAAATAAGACAGAACTTGATTTGATTAATAATAATTGGGTACAAAAATATAATGAGATTTAACCCCTATTTAAACTAAACTAAACCTTGACTATCAAGTAAACTAAACCCTAACCGAATCATAATTTAATTCAAACTCTTAACTAAATCTATCAACTAAAATAAATAAACAAAGGCAATTAATAAACCCTTTAATTATCAGTAGTTACAAGTTTAGTCCAACATTATTGGCTCTAATCATAGTTTGTTTGTGAAATATGGTGATTGAAGTTACTGAATTTATGATTACCTGATTAGCAAGCTCTAAATTTGAACATTTAAGTGTTTGTAGAATGTTACAATATGGTATATACTGAATTAGTAGTCACACTCTCTCAATGGCATCAGGTGATGATGGTGTAGAGCTCAGTGACCAATAGGTCCTGGGTTCAAATCTTGAACTAACAGGGGTTTTTCCCAAGGGTGATATGCATCCAGAGGTGGGTTTCCTCCTGGGTCAGGATCAGTCGGGACACCAGGTCTTCGACCATTTGGTCGGGTCACTTGACTTTCTAGCGAGGGGAAGCCCCAAGGCACACCTGTGCTGCTGATAAAAAAAAAAGTAGTCGCTCTCTCATTGATAGCAAGTTTATGTTATGTTTCTTTCTTTTGGAATTTTCGGTTGTTGCAAGTGGATCCAAGTGTGAATGGCTCTAACAAGTAACATTTACTATGCCCCGAATATTTAAAAAGAAATACAGAAGAGCCAATAAGTCATTTTCTATAATCTAACAAGATTATTATTATTTTTTTTAAAATGTCATTTCTTTCATATAAATGGCCATTTTAGGGGCTTAAATTTCAAACCCTATCTTTCTCATTTCGTTTTCAGGAATGTACGAGCCCACCAACTTTGATGATATTTAGTGAAGGGTTATAATCATATTACACTTACGGACATTTAACATGTCATTTGCGCTTGTTTTGAAATCACAATTCAACTCATAAATCAATAAAAAAATCCTATAAACCACGGCCTAAGTTTATGAAACCATACAGTTGAGGCTTGTTTTGGTTACTCATGACTTTAAAGAGTATGAACATTTAGAAATCGTTTTTTAAAACAAACTTATTGACTTATTCACTTTTTATTCTTGTCTTTGTTGCATATTTTTGGCGTACTTACCATCCCAACATAGTGTATGTTCTGTATACATTGATACTATTAACTAATGACTTTAGATATATCTCCAGTCACTCAGTTTTAGTTCATTTGGAAATTGCAATGTGCTTTGTATTTTAATTGTTAGAGTCTAGAGGGTTTATTTGTTTGGATTAATTACTGCTAAGTATTACCTTTCACTCGAATGAAAACATAGCATCATCGGGTGTTTGGATTAATTTGTTTATTTTTACGGCTTGGTTTTTGAAAATCCTAAAGCCTATTTTTTGGGCTTGTGAGTTTATCAACTTGAACTTATGACATATTTAAACTTATATTCTCAAGTTGAAAAGCTCATAAATTGGAAAAGGGCTTGTTAGCTATTTCAAATTCAAATAAACTCATAAGCTAGAAAAAAGCTAATTCAAACACCCTCAATTCAGATGAAGTTTATAGATTTTTCTTCTGTTTATAGCACATCGTATATTAGCTAGCTCACATAGCAATAAAAAATCAATTTGTACATAAAAGGTATGATACAAAAACTACAAAATTATATTACAAAACTATTGAAATCAAATGTAAACTAAACTTGTGAATTTCACCATATATCTCCTATGAAAGGTTGATCTTTTGTATATCCTTGACTCTAGCCCGGAGGATCATGTTAGCCTCTCGTTGACTGCGACGTCTCGGATAAACTGTCTTTTGTTAACGTGCCATGTCTTATTGCTTCTTTAGTTGAACCCGATAACATATATTCATTGGTTGTGACTAGCTCTGATTCCATGAAAAGTGATAGGTGTTGATCTTTTAACTCGACGTCACCAACCATTCCACTTGTATTCTCAGTGGCTTCCTGCAGCTGCAATGCAAACTCTAGTCCCCAAACCACATCTTCCATAGTTGGGCGTGCAAATCCTTCATGTTTCAAGCAACTTTGTGCGACCTCTCCAAACTTCATCAAGCACTTGGGGGCAATCTCACCAATTAGGTTTTGATCAATTATCTCATGTAGGGTCCCCTTTCGATAGCAAGACTTTCCATATTCCGCTAGATTTATCTGCTCATCCGGTAGCTTTATATTGATAACAGGTCTTCCACACAACACTTCAAGCAAAACAACTCCAAAAGAGTAGACGTCAGATTTCTCAGTGAGCTGTCTCCTTCGATAATATTCAGGGTCCATATACCCGATGGTACCTTTCACAGCTGTGCTAACATGGTCTTCTGCCTGGTCTTTAGGGCCTAGCTTTGACAATCCGAAATCAGATAACCTAGCAACCCAATTTTCATCTAATAAGATGTTTGTGGACTTGACATCCCGATGAATTATTGCACGGTTTGCACCAGTATGGAGATAATGCAACCCTTTAGCTGCTCCGATACAAATATGAAGACGTTTTTTCCATGACAAAGGAGGGTTGTTACTCTTATATAGATGCTCTCGTAAAGTTCCTTTGGACATGTATTCATAGACCAGTATCATCTCGCCCTCATCATCACAATATCCAATCAGGGACACTAGTTGCACATGACGTAGTTTGGATAGAAGCCCTATTTCTGCTTTGAATTCACGAAAACCTTGTTTGGATGATGGGTTGAGCCGTTTGATTGCAACAACTGTTTTAGCCTTGTCAATGTACCCTTTATACACCTTACCAAAACCTCCTCTTCCTATAACACATTCGTCACTAAATTCACACGTAGCAACTTTCACTTCCTTAAGTGAAAAACGATGACATCGCGCTAATGGTAACGATGAATGGCAAGACTCGTCACCAGTCTCACCAAAGTGTTTGACTCGCATTCGCATGAAAACCACAAAAACGAAAACCGTCACCACAACCAACCCTGCTCCAACACCTCCAATTATGGCGGTATATGGAGTTTTCTTCGCTTTTTCATTTACCGGAGAAGCCGCCCTTGGCGGTGGGTATTCAAGACTAAGTTCCGGGTTCCGGCTAGCAAGACTACCATTTATGCTTATTTTGAAGACTTCCAAACCGTTCAAATAAGCATCCAAATATAATTCAGAATTGTAACTCGGATGCATCGCGACCCATAGATCTTGTTTGCCTCTGCTTCCATTCGGGTCATTGACAAACACAATATAATCCTTGTACACAGGGTACCCGCTACCTCGTGTTAAGTGAAACAGATGAATTTCCTCATCAGCGGTTTGATTATTAATAAAGATTGTGAAAACCACCTGACCATTTTTCGTGTATTGCGGTATAATGTTGCAAAAATGGAGCCTTAGCTTATAATAAAACCCCGAATCAACCGGAAGTGCCCAAGTCAGATTATAGAGGTTAGACATATTGCCCATACTCCTTTGGGTTTGATAAACTAACTCAGGCGCGGTATAATTCGGGGTCTCCGTGGTATACATAATCCGGTTTCGAGAAACAGGTGTCAACCCAATTGCTGCTGAATATATGTAGTTGTCATCCGGATTCCATGATCGGTACATACCCGTATCTTCATTATCAGATATATACCTCCCACCCATGTTTAACCTATAAATATTTTCAAGCGCGATGTCATTACTAACAACGGGTCCTGTAGTCATCCCAACAGGTTTCAGATTTTTAGAGTTGAAGTACAGATCTTCCGGCATTGAAACGATTTCAATCCCGTTGATGAACGCGTATGAGTTGAGTAAGGGTGTAAATGTAACATTTAGGGTTTGTGTATCTTTTACATATATGATAAATTCTTTGACAAAGTTGGGAACGCGAGGTCCATCTACGCGTGCGTCCGAGCGGGTTTTTGCGAGAAATGAGGCGGTTAGGAAAGCGCTAAAGTTGGTTAAGAGAGTGTAGCCATTGGACGATACTGCGAAAAAAGATTGGTTTGGATTGAGGTTAGAATATGTGGCGGGATAGAAGTATAACCGGAGGTATTTCGGGCCTTCGGATACCGGAAAGTTGTAACTGTACGAAGAAGTGTTGAAAATACGCGCGGTGGAGTACGGTGTTTCAGGTACCGAAGGATCCCTATTAAGGGGGACGGATGAAAAGGAGGTGGTGGTGATGATATTAGAGGGTTCAAAAATGAAACGATCATCGCGGTCCCATATCCGGTCAGAATGGTTGGTGGTGGTGGTGGAACCACAGTTAATTAGGTAGTGGTCGGTGGCGTTGTATGGCGGGGTCGCGGTGGTGATGGTGGTGGTGGTGGTGGAGAAGAGGAGCAAAGAAAAGAAGGTCAAAAAAGTGAAGGTGAGCATAATGTCTGATACCTTGGTGGTTGGTGTAAGAAATATGATTAGGTTGTTATATAAAGCATATTTGAGGTACAGTGGCAACTTAAAACTATAAGGATTGGCTGCTTGACTTAAAAAATCTACGTTTATACCTTGTGCATTAGGAATTGTACCATAACGATATAGACGTCATGCGGTGACGGAATTAGCCACTTGTTATTTATATTTTCAAAAATAATGAAAAACACACGTGTGTGATTCGAAGTTTCGAACTACCTGCGAAGTTGCTTCTATAAATCTATTATTTTTAAGTAACTTATAATGTAAGTTAGTTTGAAATGGATGAATAACTGATTTTTAGACGATAGAAGTTAAAAATTATGTGTTTACAAACTACCTAACATACAGTTTATACGCGAATTTGTGGTAAAAGGACAATTTTTTTTTTAGCACTCAATGACATGGCAGACGTTCGATATTAATTAACAGGTTCAATTAGTTTAAATGATTTATTAACCAACTTATTAGAACTCGATTTGTTTGAACTTCAATCGTCACGGAAAATATCAAGTGCATTCTAGGACATTCGAGGGTCGAAATATAGAGTATGTAGCTTACTCTTATTTGTTAAATACCTCATTATGCATGATAAATAATATATATATTAAGGTAACTTTACTTTTACACCTTAATCATATTATCTTTTTTTTCAATTATATACTCTATATATTTAGGTAGTATTAAGTTAATACATATGTTAAACATATATGTTTATTGACTAACAAAAGACATATACAGTTAATAGTGGGGGGTATTTTGGACCCATTAATTGACTAGCGTGTTAAATTTTCCTGCTCAATAGTCATGTGTGATACACGTGAAGGCATTTTGATTTTTCAAATCATAGACATAAACCCTAGCTGCCATTTGCTTTGTTACCGAAGATTGCGGTGTCACCAGAGGGGATCGAGACCATCACCGTCGCCCTGTCAAGCCATCATCAGCACCACCGCCGATGGTGGTGTCTTTGATGTTGAGATTAAAATTTGCGGAGGAAGAGAGAGAAGGAGGAGGTCACGGCTAAAGGAGAGGTCGTCGTGAGCTTGTCGCCATGAGAGATTTCATCGATGTTGGGGCAATAGACAAAAAGGTGGGTCGGCGCCCTTTTTCTTTCCCGCTTGTCTCTGCGTTTTTTCCCATCTGCCGAACACATACAAAGTGTGTGGTTTTAAGTTCAAACCACCCACTTTTCAATATATGTGTTAAAACTTTAACACGTATTTGAAAAGTGGACCCAAACATTACGTTAGAAAAAAGGGTTCTTTTCGCCAGGTTTAAAAGCACCAAAAATCGCTATCGAAATAATGAGTCCGACCCCAAGTGTTGTGAAAATGACCTACTCAATGAGAATGCTCTCAAGTCCAGTCAATGTCTTTTTGATGATACGATTCTCAGGTGCGAACTCAAATAAGGAGCTGGCTTGACTCCAGCACTAGCAGAGGAAGGAAGCGATGATCGGTCTATCAAGGCAGACTGAGAGACTTGTGCTGGAAAGAGAGGTTCAGTAAGTCCTGCGTCAATATCTGCATTTCCCTCATGTGCTTTGCAAATGACACAACTTAACCCAAAAAATAAACTTCGTTAGACCAAAGGATGTAATTACAAATTTAAATGTAAAGGATCTTTTTTGGCATTTTTAAAGGCAGAGAAGAACCGCCGAAAATTGTTGTAAATACAAAGGAGAAAATTGTAATTTACTATAAATAATATTAAAATATATCACCCGTAAGAGGAATTATGGCTGCATATGGCGTACCAATTTTGACTTGTTGACCGCGTCTATATAATAAGTGGATGTCGTTTTAAGTTTAGAAAAAATCTCTTCCCTCATCGATACTGCCAACTTACTTGCTCAATTTTCAATCCCCCGTTTTGTCTTTTCATGGTATGATAATGAATTTTATTACGAAATTTGACGAAAATGAACTTAGGATTATAGGGGTTGGCCATTCCGAAATTTCCGATTCTAAAATAGGATGAATAATTGGACTTGTCTAATCATCTTGCAGAACATATTATGTTACCTTAAGACCAGTTTCTTTTATTTCCTTTGTATTTCGTATCTTTATTGCATATTTCATCTCTTAAATCATAATATACTGATAATACATCTTCATACAATCATACAACAGTTTCAATGTAGTTAGTTTGCAAATCGTGAGTGGTTTCTAGATCAAAATCTAGGTGAACTACTGATAATTTTTAAGTTGATATCACTTGTCGTAATCCGATTGGATAATATCTTAATTACTAGAAATATACTAAGAGTTTAGGGAGCAGAGTGTAGGTCTAGAGACACATAACTATACGATATCAAAATTGTATTAAGTTTATTTATTACATGATGACTATAAAACATCAATATGTAAAGGAAAACAACCATGCAAATTACATATAATTTAATCACTATACTACTAATGTATTTGATTGTTTGTTGCTTTGAATCTAAAACTCAAACTTTCATATCATCTTCCGGCTGGTTTCAAAATCTCAGAGAAAACTGTTTCCGACTTGAACCCATCGGCAGTGCTGCTACTAATCGATGACGTGCCATTTCTTATCGCGCTTGATCCTGTGAACACATCGTCATCTGTTGTTGGTGGTGCTGATGTTGTCGTCTCTCCTTTCGTCAAAAACAGATGTTCTTGATTTTCAGACACAACTTCAACTTTTTTATCAGCTGCTTCTTGTAGCTCCAATGCAAACTCTAGCCCCCAAACCACTTCATCCATCGCTGGTCTTTCACTTCCTTGCTCTTTCAAGCAACTAACCGCCACCACTCCGAACTGCTTCAAAGATTCGGGTGCAATCTCACTCTTGAGTTTTGGATCAATTATTTTATTCAGGGTTCCTTTTCGAAAACAAGATTTCCCCAATTCCGCCAAACTCACTTGTTCCTTGGGCAGACCAGGAATCATAACCGGTCTCGCACACAACACTTCAAGCAAAACAACTCCAAAAGAGTACACGTCAGATTTGTCTGTAAGTTGTTGGCTTCGGTAATATTCAGGATCCACATACCCAATACTACCCTTCACCACCGTGCTAACGTGGTTTTGCGCTTGGTCTCTAGGACCCAGCTTTGACAAACCAAAATCAGACACCTTAGCAACCCAATTTTCATCGAGCAAGATATTTGTGGACTTGACATCACGATGAATTATCGCACGTTTCGCACCCGTGTGGAGATAATGCAACCCTTTTGCTGCACCGATGCAAATACGTAAACGTCGTTTCCACGACAAAGGAGGCTTGTTTGTTTTGTACAAATGTTCCCGTAGAGTCCCGTGAGCCATGTAATCATACACCAGTATCATCTCTCCCTCATCTTCACAATAACCAATCAAGGACACTAATTGGACATGGCGTAATTTAGACAACAACCCTATTTCCGTGTGGAATTCCTGCAAACCTTGACTCGATGATTCATTAAGCCGTTTGATTGCAACTGTGGTTGTAGCGTTGTCAATGTACCCTTTATACACCTTACCAAACCCTCCGTGTCCAATGACAAAACTGTCATTAAATTCATTCGTAGCTGCTAACACTTCCGTAAGTGAAAAACGACGACATCGATCTGATGGCAGTGTTGAATGTGTAGACTTTGTTGATTTTGATTCACTATATGCCGGCCCGTATGATGACCTATCATTCTCATCGGCTGCACCATAGTGTTTAACCCGCTTTCGTTGGTATAAAACTATAAGAACTAAGAGCGACAACAAAACTAACGCGCCTCCAATACCTCCAATTATCATGGCGTATGGAGGTTTCTTCTTGTCCTTATTTCTTGTAGGTGTTAGCCGGGTTGGTGGGGTCATCGGAGAACTAAGCTCCGGGTTTGGACTAGTAAGACTTCCACCCATGCTCAACTTGAAGACTTCCAAACCGTTCAAATAAGCATCCAGATATAATTCAGAATTGTAATTCGGATGCAACGCGACCCACAGATCTTGCTTGCCTTTGCTGCCATCTGGGTGATCATTAACAAACACAACATAATCCCTGTATAAAGGGTACCCGCTACCTGGTGTTAAGTGGAACAACTCCATTTCCTCCTCAGCAGTTTGATTATTAATAAAGATTGTAAAAACCACTTGACCTTTTTTCGTGTATTGTGGTATGATGTTGCAAAAATGGAGCCTGAGTTTGTAATAAAACCCGGAATCAACCGGAAGTGCCCAAGTCAGATTGTAGAGGTTAGACTGTTTGCCCATACTCCTTTGGGTCTGATAAACTAACTCAGGTGCGGTATAATTCGGGGTCTTGATTGTGTACGTGATCGGTTTTTGATAAACCGCTGTCAACCCAATTGCTGATGCGAATATGTAGCTATTATCTTGCTCCCATGACCGGTACATACCCGTATCTTCATCACCAGATATGTCTCTCCCACCCATATTTAACCTGTATAAAGTTTCAAGCGCGGTGTTGTTAGTAACAACAGGTCCTGTAGTCATCCCAACAGGTTTCAGAATCTTGGAGTTGGAGTACAGATCATCCGGCATTGAAACGATTTCAATACCGTTGATGAATGCGTATGAGTTGGGTAAGGGTGTGAATGTAACATTTAGGGTTTGTGTATCTGTTACATATATGATGTATTCTTTAACAAAGTTTGGAACCTGGGGTCCGTCTATTCCTGCGTCCTTGCGCCTCTTTGCCAGAAAAGATGCGGTTAGGAAAGCACTGAAGTTGGTTAAAAGTGTGTACCCGTTGGATGAAACTGAGAAGAAAGATTGTTCTGGTTTGAGGTTGGAGTAAGTGGTGGGATTGAAATACAAACGGAGGAATTTGGGTCCTTTGGACACCGGAAACGTGTATGTGAACGATGAACCGTTGAAGATTCTAACAGAAGAATAAGGAGGGATTTGGGGTACTCTGTCGGGTTGAGATGAAAATGAAGTGGTGATGATGTTGGAAGGTACGAAGTTGGAATTTTGATCGCCAACCCATTTGCTGTCCGAAGTGGTGGTGCCGCACGCGATGAACAAGAGATCGGTGGCGTTGTATGGTGGTGTAGTGGCGGCGGTGGTGGTGGAGGATAAGAGGAGGAGCAAAGAACATAATAGTAAGTTGAAAGTTAACATGATGATATTGATAATTGGTGGAAAAGAAGAAGTATTTTTGGTTGGATGAATGATCGATCAAGTAGTGGTGTTGTTATATACAAGTGGTTATAAAGTAAAGCGGCAGTGGTCCGGTTACAGTGAAAGGATTGTATGCTTGCTTAAAGTGTAGACCTGAAAAGTCTTCTTAAAAGTAATTTAAAGTTGCTAATACGGTAATGAAAGACTTTGCCATTTATATGATCGTACCACAAAATATCCATCTAACTTTATATTCAGTAAATTGTATGGAACTATGATAATGTTTTGAAAGTGGACCAAACATGTAATCCGTGTCTAATGGGTTAATGACTTGGGTTTTAATCGTAGTGAAAGAAAAGGTCATAAACTTTATAACTATTTTAAAATTATAATAAATAATTAAATTAACTTGGACATGCATATTCAATCATTTTTAACCTCATAAATTTAACTACTGTAACTTCAGATATTTAAATAACTTTTTAAGACAATGAAAGGGTTAAGTTGATATGAAAATCATATAAATAAAAAGAACAATATATTTTGAAAGAAAAGAAAGGCAATAGTTGGTTTCATGTGTAATGATTTGTTTTCTTGTCTTTCTAAACAATTTAACTTCAAACTTTTATTTCCTTGCAATGAAAAAACCATGAGCATTGGCAAAACGCTCTTTATTACTTTAACGTAAATTCATAACTTGTTTGCCATTCGATCCAACTTATCCGAATTTAAAAACATAGAAACATTAAATGGTTTGCTTGTTTTCAATTGTAATGTTCATGAAGAAAAATCCATTTTTAGTGAGTCAATAATATAAACAGGCCAATAGAGTGTTTGGCCCATTGGCCCACGAAGTAAACTGACTAGACCTGACCACTCATGATAAAGAAATGACGCTAAAAAAATTGAGATTTAATTCAGGATGAAAATTGAAATAGTCGAATATAACAAAGATATTGTAGTGTGTGACAATGGTTGGTAGTTGTGACAGCATTGTGATTGTTAATGTCACACCCCGGCCGGAGGCGGAATTTACGCCGGGGCGCGACCTGAAGGGATACGTGTGTACAGACTGTTCGTAAGCTCATGATCAACTATTAAATTTCATAGATTAACATCAATATTAATTGTCATTACAAAATACAGCTTTCAAGTATATTGTTCACATAATACAAATCCCAAAATGC
>WOUH02000045.1:7533893-7544261 GCA_009936405.2 Stevia rebaudiana
AATATATGTTTGTATATAGAGCATAACTTTTAGTAATAGCACTTTGTTATTTGTAAATGTTTCTTTTGTAAAAATTACGAGATCCAAAGTGGTAGTGTAAATAACAAGGTGTTATTGTAGCCTTTTCACAATGCTATGATTGTATATAACATAATTTTTGTATTAGCACCATGTTATTTATAATAACACTTTGGTTCTCACAGTTTTTACAAAAAATAAAGTTTATATTTAATCCCACTCGTACCGAATAAAAGAGTTATGAAAATTAAGCTTTAACGAATATGTGAAAAGGAGGGTTAGCCTTAGCTGTGAGTCTATAACTATGTAAGAGCATCTTTAACATTATTTTTGGTCTCTCACGTCACGCGGCATGAATGGATCTTTTGAAGTACACGCAAAACAGGATGAAGCCTTCGAATTTTCGTTCTTAAATTTTTGTAATATTAAGAAAATGATAGAATTTTAATATTTGTTTATCTTTTGAGATTAAGATGAATTTCATTACACATGTGTAAGTCTTGTATATGTTATGCTACCTACACACAAATTATACATATGTACGGAAACAGTTGAATTTATAAAAATATGTATAGAATTTCAAAAAGGGATAAATCATTGATAATAAAATCGAGTAAAATTTGATCTATATGTAGTTGGCTATAATTAAGGTTATGTGATGAAAAGTGTTTCTTTTCCCTAAAGAATCGGTCCCAAGCTTAGAGGCACATAACTTTTATGGTCCATTTGCTTTTCATGTGGGGAAAAAGGGATAAGAGGGAATCTTGACTTGCAAATAACAACCCCTTAACAACTTGTAACCCTTGTTTAACGGTCACACAATCTTCAACCCCTTTTTAGAACCCTAGAAGAATGTGTAAAAAGCTAACTTCCCATTTAATATTATTCATTATCAAACACAAGCAATCTTCTTTTGACACCCTGTAAGAATCATACCCCAAATCTCATTCCAACCCACCTAAAGTATTAACAAATTTTCAAGAAACAACCATACAAATCCACCCAAATCTTATTATCCTTCTTTATATTACATTACACTTGGGAATTCGGTAGGGTAGGCGTTGAAGCAACTGGTAACATTGTTGTTTTGTGACATCTAGGTCATGGGTTCTGCATTGTGAAACAACCTTTTACACAAATGTGTATGGTAAAACTGTGTACATTAGATCGTGAAGCGATCCGGTCCCTTTAAACCCCGCGTAAAGCGGGAGCTAAGTCAAACACCAGGACGTCCTTTTTGGTAATTTGGTGGGAGGGGGGCATGATGTAGCTAAAGTGGAATACCAATGGGGTATTATCATAAGTTCTTGGAACCTAGTAAGGATTGTTTGGTTGATGGCTAATAGTTGGTGAATGCTTGGTTAAACAAAGGCAAGCAATCCTCATGTGACCCCCTTAACCATGTGATCATGCTTCCAAGACCAGCCATCAGAGTCAACTACCCCACCCTAATTAGCTTACTTGGATAAATAGATATATACCAAGTACTAATGTACATGTACATAAAGCATGCATGCAGTACACACTTGTACTTTGACAATCATGTAACACGTATGTTGACAATCATTGTACTCCCTATCTACTCGGAGTCACATGATGTATGTATGTATTATACTCCACGAGCTACCATCAAAATGTTACACCTTGCTTAACATGGGAAATCTTTTTATCAATTTGATTTAAATAAAATTTTATTTAAATCTAATTAATTTAAATTAAACAAGTTGATATTCAACACGACAATATGTTCAATCTATACGACTTTTTATTGTTTTTTTATAAAAAAAAATGCAAAAGTGTATAGTTTAGCCTCCTCAACTGACAAACAACACATGAAAAGGGCCAGACTGCATACCCCATCAACATAACTTTGTCCACATGGGTGTCTAGATCTAACCACATCCACATCCACATCCAAACTCACAAAAATAATATATAAATATAAAAAATACCATCAAAATTTCCCTCTTGAATCTTGAAAAAATACTACTCATTTCAGTTCAATTCCCATATAAAATAATCAAAAATTCTTCCATTTATTGCTTCAAAAACACCTTCCAACTAAAGCTCTATCTAGCATCCATATTTTAAGGAGCCAAAAGAAACAGTTATTAAATCTCTTTCATTTCTGTTTTCATTTCTGTTCATCAACAAGGTTTTTTTAAAAATGAGTTGAACCCATAATCATCTCGTCATAAAAAGCGGATGCATAATTACTAAATTCACCACATTCTTTCTGCAACTTTACAGAAATCAAACAATCAAGTAGTCTCTGCACGCTTGAACAAGAAGAACATTTTCTTTTTTGATAAAAAGGAAAGAAGTTGTTGTGTAAATTAATGGCTGCTAAAGTTGTACACACACAAAGAGAAGATAAACAGAGGATTCAAAAACAGTTAGGATGCATTAACGGAATATTTCATCTCTTTGACCGACGTTACCTTCTCGGGTTACACCGCGATGGCCCGATTCAGAATCGGTTAACTGCAGGTAACAGTTTGAATTCAGTTAATCTTCTTACTGTGTGTATTTGTGTGTGTTCATATGTAAACTGTTAATTGACATTGTATAAAGTTTTCATAGATTTCATTTTCATGTAAACAGCTAGATGAATTTTGTGTAACAGATTAATGGTAGTTATGTAACCGTTCTGTCTAAATATTCCAACAACCTTTTAACCACCGGTCATACTTTTTTACCAAAAAAGTAAAATTTTATTGTTTTGTCCTTATTAGTTTAAGACTTTAAGTGTAAGTTATTGCTTAATTTGAGTTTGTAATACCAATTTTTAGTCACAATTGACATTGCTTAACCACTAAATAGTTGAAAACTAAACGACTATTGATTATGGAACGGTCAAAAAGTCAAACAGAAGATCTTAATCGTCCATTAAAATGTGATTTGAGGGCTAAAAGGTTACTAATTATATAATAATTTTCATATGCCAATACTATGTGATGATGAATTAATTGTTGTTTAGGTGATGGTGAAATTGAGTTCAAGAATTCATCAGAGAAAGCTAAGATGAAGATGAAAAATGTAATTTTAGTTATTTTTACCATAAGTTGACATACCTATACTTTAGCAAAAATATACAATATTTAACTAAAATTTTAAAAAATACAGGAGAAAAACCAAAAGATGATGATAGAAAAGAATCGAACCTCGGTTGAATCCTCAAGAAACTCGTTTTCTTCTTCTAGCTCGTCGACCACCTTTTCGTCTTTCGATTGTAGTAAAAGAGTTCAAACCGAATGGCAACTTCCTTCTGAACCCACATCTCCAAACTTGCACAACAAGAAACTAGATTGGTCTTCACTACCAACTGACATCAGAGACGTGGTCAAAGAGTCAATGACTAGAGAAATACGCGTGACGAAATATGAACGCGCGAGTCCTGTCATGAAGCACATTGATTCCCCGAGGTCTTTCGTACAACAAAACGTTATTCAATACGACAAAAAAGAGATATCGCGATTCTCTTGTGATGAAAGGGAATCACAATATAGGTTAAAGTCAACTTTCAAAGTCAAAGAGGTTCCAAGGTTGTCATTAGACAGTAAGCAAAACTCAAACTGCGGGTCCATGAACGAGTCAAGAAGCGAACCGGAAAGTTATAAAAGACCATCATCCGGAGTTGTGGCTCGGTTAATGGGTCTGGATAGTTTAACTGACTCGGTTAGTGAGGTTAAGACCTTGAAGATTAAACCGGATGTTGGTGACCAACTTGTTTCAAGTTCTCCGCGAGTGCACGCAAAGATTAAACCAGAAGGCGATTATCGGGTTTTGAAAAAAAATTCGGTTTACGGTGAGATGGAGAAAATGTTGGGTGAAATCAAGTTTAACAAATCGGGTAAAGATCTAAGAGCACTTAAGCAGATACTTGAAACAATTCAAATGGTCAAACCTGATCAACCATGTTCACCAATGGTTAAGGGGGCTAGCTCACCGAAGAGACGTGAGCTCGTGAACCGGACCATGGAACCGGTTAAGATGGCTCTAGAACCTAAGATGATAACAAAGCATCATGATGTTAACCGTACGGCTAGAAAGGAGGTAAACGATCCAATTTTAAAGAACATGAACGCGATTGGTGGGAAATCGAGTGCAAGAGTGCAAAAACCAAAGAATGATGTTGAAAAGAAATGTTTTAACGCGCCATCGTCTGATTCGATCAGAATCAGAATTAGAAAACAATCCGATTTGAAGACCAAACAGCCAAAAATCAAGTCCATTAATCCAATACAAAACAATGAGAAATCATTTAGGTATGGTAAAGATGGTGATGAAGTTTCATTCAAATCAAAAGTCAACACTCATTTGGCTTCTCAAAGGAAACAAGAAATTAGAAGCCAAAATCAGCCAAAGGAAAATCAACATATCAAGGTGAGTGAGGTTGGTTGGTTCAGTTTCTTTTCCAAAATATATTTATATATACATACATATATATATATATTAACATGTGTCATTTTTTACTTTTTCAGGATAATTTGACTGAAATATTGATAGAAGAAGATAAACCAATGGTTGAACATGCAAAACTTTATGTAGAATTGAGTCCTGTTTCAATTCTTGATGCATATTACACAGAAGACATACCGTCTCCAATAAGGAATAAAGGAAATTTTTTTACGGGTAAGTATGTTTGTCTGAAAAAAATTAATTAAAAAACATGCATAATATTAACCAAAATGTCTTCTTTTCAGATAATGAGAATTTACAAGATGATCAAACAGAATGGAATCAAGACGAGATTTACAACTTGGTAAACAATACAACTGCAGATAAGAACTTTGAGTTCAATCATGTAAATCAACAAACTGAATTATTGAACTTTCTTGGAAATGAAACACGCGCATCTTCATGCAAAAGCGTAAATGAAGATCATGAATACATTAAAAAGATATTATTGGCATCAGGTTTTCTACAAGATCTTGATTCTGCAATAAGAATAGTCCAGCTTCATCCAACTAGCAGCTTGATAAAACCTGAATTGTTCCAGCTTCTCGAGAACCAAAATGTTGAAGATGACGAAAAAATCAAAAGAAAATTGATATTTGATTCAGTGAATGAAATTCTTTTCGACAAATTAGTCACATGGAATGAAAAAACACGTGGGAGATTTATGGATGGAGAAAAACTATTGAAAGATCTGTGTTTAGAAATCGATGTTCTTCAGAATTGCTCTAAAAGATGTTTACATGATGAAGATGATGAAGATGATGATGATGATGATGATGAAGTAAAGAACCTTGTAAGTGCAGATGTGAATAAAACATCAGAAAATTGGGACAAATGTTGTAACGAAGTTCCAGGTGTAGTTTTAGATATTGAGCGTCAAATTTTCAAAGATTTGATCGATGAGGTGGTGAATGCTGAGGTGGCACGTCTGCAAGATCGGTCGAAGAGACGTTGTAGGCGATTGTTTTCTGAGTAGAAGATTGAATAGTGTAAACATGTGTCGACTGATAATAAAACTGTAACTTTGAATGCATATAAACAATAATGTTAATTTAACTATAGTTCTGCATCTATACATTTCATTTTTGTCAATTAAGCATATAATTATGATCAAGCGGAGTTCTTGAACTTAAAAATCCTTATTATCATAGAGTGAAAGAAAGTTTTAGTAAAAATCGAATGAGATAATTTAAAGGCTCAAAATACAAAAAGATCATGGCTTGTTGAGCATTGAATATTTGAATTTACTTATTAAGATAATTAATTTTTGAACAAGGTCAATTGGAAAATGTTGCACAATGATTTCACTTCTATCCATACAAAGAGTATTAATTTGAGCTATCACGCTTATCAACTTTTACTTTACAATGTAAAAGAAGGGTAATTAACTAAAATTAGCATCTTATTGAACTTTCTTGTTAAAGCTACAAATCTATCTATCTATCTTTTTATCAATGCATTGGAGCTCACTGACACAAGAATAATATTATTTCATTGAAAAGAATTATCATTGACTAAAAGGTCAACTCAGAAAACTACAAACATACCTCAGAAAACCTGTTAATATTATTGCTCTTTGATGATTCCAGATCTTGCAAAACAATTATGTCTGTCAGATGCACCTATAAACCCCTGTGACAGATTTAAATCTTCAAGCCCTTGAATTATATCAAACATGTTACATTCTGTTCTACCAGCTGAATTAGCATATAAACTTGAAGTTTTCCCGATCTCATGAATGTATTTGCAAGAAATATCAGATAATGTATCAAGTGCAGACCGTTTAAACCTTTGAAATCCTACAATTTCGCATACATGGGCAACTGCAATTCTTGCAATCGCCTGTGGAAATTCGTCATTCTTTCTTCGCTTCTTCTTAAAAGAGAATTGATTTCATTTGAGCTCTCTCCACCTCCCCCATCGCTCATGTTAGCAACTTCATATAACTTCAAGCAGACATCTTCAACATATGGATAAACACAAAACAAAATCTCAAATCTTTGAGACAAAATGAAACAAAACCCTAATTCCTGATATCCCTCGTGGAATCAATCAATTCATTCCCGGTGATAAAGCTACAACCTTTCATCATTCAACAGAAATCTGATGAAACAAACATCGGAAACATCAAAAGAAATGAAATTACCTGAGATATGCGCATAGGACTTCCGTGATTTGATGAATTCATACAAGGAATTGAGAAAGTAGAAACTTGTTTGAACTTGAAGAGGGAGGGAATTGATTTCGGTGAATCAAGCCGGCTTGAATTGCTTCGAGCAAGTGGCTTTTGTTTGCCCTTTTATACTTTGAAGCACTCACATTCGTTTCAGTTTATACGAGTAAAATCTTTATATTATATAGATAGTATAATAGTGGTTGTAATAGGAAGATACAGAGAAACTGATAAAACTTGTAAATATAGAGAAATACTATTTATCAAAGTAAACTGGAGATAGAAAAATACAATGATAAAGGTATAAAAAGTATTATGTAATTGAATATGAAAGAGAAAAAAATATTATTTAACTAAATAGGGAAGAAAAAAGTAGTGATAAAAGTATAAAAAATTATTATCTAATTGAATTGGAGAGAGAAAATGTAGTGATTTTTAGTGAATTATAGAGATAAAGATGGAGATATTGATGTGAATCCTCTGAGGGAGAATTACATATATCCCCTTATTTTGAAACCTAATTACATATATACCCAAGCCCAAACTTAAATTACATATTTCCCGAATTCATGTTATAACCAAAAGACTATAATTGCATATATCCCCCTCAAAATGGGTATATATGTGAGTTTTTTATGTTTGTAAGGGGATATATGTAATTAAAATTTTATGTTGGGTATATATGTAATTAATGAAGTTTATAGGGGGATATATATAATTGCCCTATACTTTTAATGGCTTAGACTGATTATTTCGCTATTTGCCTCTGAATGGTTAAGTATTATACTGAGCCTGAATGTTACCTTTAATCTAAATTGATCAGACATTTTTCTCTGAATGGCTAAGCAGACATCTTACTTATTCAGCACTCAATGATTCAGACCTCTTACTAATTCAGCACTTACCCATACAGAAGTGGTCAAACAGCCTCTTACCCGAGATCCTTAGAAAGATGACCCGAGTTCTAAAGAGTGAAAGAGGGTTGTTTTTTAATTATAGGAAGTGGGACCAGGGACAAGGGAATCAGGGACCCTATCGATAAAAGAACACATGGAGAGAGCTCCATCCGATGTTAGTGGAAAGCAAGAACACACTCAATGGGTCGAGTTACCTTGATTAAATCGGTACTAGAATCTCTGACAATCGACTTCATTTTCATGTAGAGACCTCCATCAGATGTTTTAAACCGTTTGAAAGAACACAAGAGATATCTTTTTTGGAGTACATCATCGGGTCATTCGAAGATGGGATTACTCTTTTGTCGATGGTGGCGTTTCAAACCTTGAAAAGAAAGATTATTAAAGAATGTAATCTGGGAAATGGTCTCACCCTGACAAATTACAAGAGCTCACTGTGACCGGAAGCACATTACATATATTAATGATTATCTCAAGGATTACACATTTCGTTTCCAAAATTTACAACTTTTTAAAACTTTTATAAATAATATCTTGGTCCCATGGCTCATCCTCCTTCGACTTGAAGTTTCGGCACTCATTTGACTACTCGCCTCCGAATGTCGAATGCCAATCTCTATGCTAAACCTTCCTAATGAGTCTTCAAGCTTTGAATAAATATGTACATGACTATATGCGTACGAGTCAAAACATACTTCAATAATTAATTTTTTGGTGAGTCATAGCCGATAACTCATAATACATAAATACCTTATAGGGTAGCAAAACACATAAAACAATCGCATACTTGCCACGTATAAATGGAACCTCACAAATCAACTCTTCCCACGAACATGTCTGCAAGCCTATAACGGCCGAGAATGGACAAGGCCTCTCTTATACCCGATCTCATTCCTTAGCCTAGGCCCCCCTAATTTAACTGAATCTGACTAAATGTGTATACACCCCGAGGTACATCCATACCTAATGATTTACTCTGCATTGCGTTAGCCCCTAGCATAGCAACCTACTAGACCTCCCCTACATAGGGCGAAACTATTTATGCCTAGTTTGTATTATACCACCAAATACCCATATCATGGCAACCCTATCAGATGCACCTGTAGTATGGCTAAACTAATGGTTTCATCCTTGTTATACCACCAGATCAATATCTAATGAAACCACATTTAAGGGTGCGGAACACACTCGTCTTTGAACTCCTCAGTGAAACATAAACATAGCATAACATAAAACCATAGTACACACAAAACCAACTTGTATACAACACCAAAGATTTTGTAGACTTAAAACATAAAAGGGACCTTACGAACTCACCTCAAGTCCTTAGTTGGTTCTTGCGCACTATAGCGCTCTAGCTTAATCAATCCTATCAAGCACGAGATTATGCCATAATCAAATGTGCATCCTCGATAAGTATCGACATGCTTGACTCGCGTCTCTACTTTGGCTCATCCGAACGTATGCAACATGATGAATTTTCAGCTAAAAAAAATATTGTAACACTTGATTTGAACAAATAAACTTGGTATGTAATTTCGGTCTCTCCTTCCGGCGAACAAACTTAACGTAACGGTTGAACTATAGGTACGAGTGTTTACGATCTAGTTTTGACGGGGGTTTTTCAAACCGTGAGCCAAACCTTCGTAACGGTTTTAAAAAGTCAAAACCAAAATCGAGCCGTTGAAAATATAAACCAAACTAGACAGAACAGTTACCAACCAAAGGTTTGGTTTTGGTTTTGGTTTAATTTCACCATCTGAACTTATCGGGGCTTTATAAAAAACATATAATATATAAATGAAAGGTTGTTCAAATTATATATAGCAAATTATCTAAAATAACGACTTATCTACATGCATATTGTTTAATATCATTGTTAAAAAAGGCCAAATGTAACGTATTAGAAAAATTACAATTCAATAAATATAGAAGAAAAATTATATGCTTAGTATATCATTATGTTTTACTATTGAACGATATAATCGCTATCGTTAGATGACTCATGATAGGTTCATCACAAGGCCCGGAATGTAGGAGGCAATGGCCTCTTTTTGAGCCTAAACTTCCCTATAGATTAGACCGGTTCGTTGTGAGAATTGGCTTTGCTTTGCCTCACACTAATTCCCATAACACGTTTTCTCCTAATCTTACCAGAAGGATTATTTACTAGAGGTTGGCCACCAGATGTTTCTGGTAGCCATTAGGATTCAATCATGGGTCTCACTTGTAAATCTAAGACTACTCTCATATTCAACCAAAACTTCTAGTTGGTTGCTCAAAAGCCCAAAAGATCAATAAAAATTGACATTAAATGAACAACTTGGTTGGTGAAGCAACCAAAGGTTGGACTACTTTTTATTACTTTTTGCATTTCATTTGACACATGGAAAGTTTTAATTAGCTCACATATATTAGGTTGGTTGGTTGTGAATGAGAGTGAAAAAATTAGATTGATTGGTTGTATATGTGAAAGAGGGATAAATTAGTTTTTTAATAAACAATTTGGGTTGGTTGGTTGTGAATGGGAGTAGTCATGCAACGAGGTAAGGTTATAGCCTACGCATCTCGCCAGCTCAAAATCCACGAGAAAAATTATACGACGCACGACCTTGAACTTGGTGCGGTCGTTTTCGCGTTGAAAATTTGGAGACACTATCTGTACGGAACTAAATGTGTGGTATTCACCGACCACAAAAGTCTCCAACACATCCTCAATCAAAAAGATCTTAACATGCGACAACGACGATGGGTCGAACTACTTAACGATTACGACTGCGAGATTCGCTATCACCCGGG
>WOUH02000045.1:7552215-7578797 GCA_009936405.2 Stevia rebaudiana
AATAGTGCCGTGTATGTCTTTGAACAATCTCAATCGCATCACGCCTCGGTGATTCCGCCGTCGGCCGGGGTGTGACATATACAATATGATGGTAAATTTATATATTGTAGTCTTCTGAATTCATACCCGCATTTCTAAAAATGATTTATTTGTTTCTTCTTCGTTCTTTACTTATGTATACTGCATATATGTTGTATGACATACTCGAACATACTACAAATATGTAATGTAATGACAATACATATATTTAGCATTTTGAAATAGTTTACATGTTTCCTAAAGGATTTCATCCGTTGGTTTTTGATTATTTTTTTTTTGTTTATTTATGTATACTTCAGGTATGGAGTATCAATATACTACATATCTAGTATCAAATAACATATGACGTGATTTTTTTGGTTTAAGCATAGATTTATTATACTCGTATAGTCATATCAAAGTTACATCAATTTGTGATTCAATGGTGTAATCCATTTAATAAAAAAAATAACAAATGAAAAAAAATGATAAATGTTTAAATTTAACCTATGATGTTTTTTAGTTCTCATTACTTTGTTATCAAAATATAAAAGATAATGACAAATCCACATTGCTTAATAGATCAATAATTGTAATATGGCTACTTTGAAATATAGTACTGACCTTTTTCTCGTCTTATATCATACAAAATTACTAGTATATGCTTTTCTTAATTTAGAAACCCTGTTATTTGACCAATTGTCCCTAAATTCAGACATTTTTGGCATTGTAGCTAAAAAAATCATATTGTACGTTATTCCTAATAATATATATATTCTTTGTGTTTCGAAGATTACTTCAATATCTGTATCATTCTAGTTACTTGTTTAATAACAAAACTTAATAATAACATAACTAGCTGTTAATTTAAGGGTCAATCCCAACAATACAAAAAGTTATACACCATATTACATAAAATCAATGATTTAAAAAGTTATATGTATGTTATTTCGGTAATGGGCTTAAGACTTGTTACATGGGACTAGAAAAGGAAACCTTTTAAGCTTCGGAAAATGAGTCTATGGGAAGGTGTTCTATTTAACTTAGGCTTAGTGATCGATGTTGCTGATCAATCTATGGACTTGGTTGGGATCCTCAAATGGGATTTTTATAGTTAAAAGAATGAGGGAAATGGTAGCTTCATTCAGACCCAAAGTGATTAACGGTGGTCTAGATTAATTGGAACCCTATATATCAAGGTTAATGTCTTTGGTTGGAGATCGAGCTGCAGATAGGCTTCCAATATGTAATGAAAGTGAGGAGTCGATTTACCATGTTCTTTGCTCCAGCTATGCGGTTGCAGTGGTGTGGTAGTTTGTGTCAGATCGAGTGGCGTAAAATTACACCCATATATTCATGCTTTCTCTACAGAGGATCTGTTGGGGTTGCGTAATATGATGAGGGGTAATCCCATGAAACGGAAGTTTATCGGTGATTCCTTGCGATGTTCTTTAGATATTGTTGGTTGTCGTTACAACATACAGGGCGGACTAGCAGTTACTTTTACGAAGGGGGATGGTTTAGGTTTTACGGAGGAGTGATTTTCGCTGCGACGCGTTTTGGTATCCACGCCTTGATTCTCGTGATCGTGACAAGCAAAAGAAACTAATATATTTCAATATTTGTTTTTTGTTTGAGGGTTGAGTAAATTTCCATATTAGTCCATGTACGAGTAGTTTTCCCATTTTAGTCCAAAAAGTTTTTTTTCCAACTCTTTTTTGTCATTTTCGTTCAACCCACTAACTCCTTTTTTTGTCATTTTCGCTCAACCCACTAACTACTGTTAGTCCTAGTCGTGGGTTGTTCACTTGTTGTCAATAACTGTTTTTGTCGGAGCCCCAAATGGCTAGAAATACAATAGTCATCAAATAACCCACATGCAATCAAAGATCAAGGTTTATAGAAGAACTTGCCTGACACCACTGTTGCCAACAAACAAGGTTGAACCCTAGCTTCTTTTGTCGACGGATGAGAATGAAAACACCACACCAATCGTTGTCTTTTGTTGAAAGAAGAATCAAAACCAACAAGTCATCACCCGTTGGTGGTGGTGTTGATCATCGCTGTCAAGATTGGCATCAGGTCGCCTGAGCAACGCCACCACACCTAAACCCTAAACGCTACTAGAGAGAGGAAGAGAGTGGTTCGGTGGTATGTGTGTCTTTCAGGTTCTCGTTGGTTGAAAAAGGTCGAGGGTGGTGTATATGAGTTTCTACTCAAGGAGTCTCGATCTTAAGATCTAACCTAATACATTGCAACTTTTTAGTTGTCAATTAACACTCTATTGTGAAAATTGTGTCATTTCAACAAAACGTTGTGATGGTTTTGTGACTATAAAATGAAAGTCTATGTTTTAACTATGGTACACGTTTTCATAACATAATGTTACATATATGCTTGTTACTGTTTCTCTCCAAAGAGTTCGATTAAGATTACGAGTGTACCATCGACGTATATGCTTATCTTAAGATACTTTATTATTAAAATGAACATAACCAATTAACAAAGACATTCAAAAGCATCCCAAACCATAAGACCTACAACTATAACGTTTGTTGAGTAGAATTGAGCGTTAATTGGAGATGTTTGAAGATTGGGTATATATGCTTCGGGTGCCAACTGGTGTAAAATCATGTATATTGATTGGAGTTCAAGACAATGAAAGGTAATGTTAGATTGAGAGTAAAAACACATTTAATTTTTCTTTAGAGACTAGATGAGAATGTCACACTCTCATATTCAATAAAGGTAAAATCGAACAACTTCGCCTACTCCGAAATTTGCAACTTACTCTAAGTTTTTTTTATTGAAACAGAATAGTTTCTATTTATAGAAGGGGTAAATGGGTTAAAAGGAAGCATTTTGCCTGAGCAAGTGAAAATAAAAGTGGAATTTGATGGTTGTGGGTCGTAATATCTAAAAATAGAAACAAAGAAGAAACTAATTTGTGTTGGGTCATGACTCGTGACTTGCCATGCATGGTCTCTACTTGATAAATCACTTTATATATTTAATAATTCATGACACCAACATAGCAAGTTTGAAAAATCGAGCCGCAATCTGACTGATCATTTGAGGTATATGTGCCATTTAGTCTTGTTAGGATGGAGAGAGCTACCCTCTCTTACTCTCATTTATCTTCAGTTAAACACATTTTATCATTTCACAAGTACTCTAATCTATTATTATTAGGGTCGGTTCTGAAAAACCTACAAATTATGGTGTTTGGGACGAGAAAAAAATGGGTCCTTAAGAAAAAACTCAATAATTTATATACTAAAGAGGATGATTGTTGCTCTAAATCTTAATTGCCGATGATTATAATGCTTATGTAAATATTTTTTGTGATCTGTCATACAGTATAACTTAATCAGCAATCAGGACACACCGAAATTATTAATTAATAGAATAAAGACTTATTAAGTTTAAAATATTTTACGAGTACTAAATTAGTGAGTTTATTGGACTTTTTTAAAATTTGTAATTGAGTTAATGTTTTCACGAGTAGAAACTAAGTAATATAAACCTTTACATAAATTTTTTAACATAATATATATATATATAAGTTTTTTAAAAAATTATGGGCCCATATATTTTTGGGCTCTGGACGGTCGGTCACGTCACCCTCCCTTCCGGACCGGCCCTGATTATCACTCAAAAAAATTATGGCAATCATAACCCTCATCTATCCTCATACACCCTCAAAGAGGGCCCCACCAATTGAATTACATTTACACTCACACAACTCTCTACCCTCACACGGGTTCATATACCCGCATACGAAGTACCCTCACCCCACCCGCAGTAGCAACGACAATGTTGCCGCGCGGGTATGGGCTTACCCGTGATGGAAGTCGTGGGCACTCCCACCACCCTTACATGTACACATAACGTTTTTTTTAAATGGCAAGCAGATACTCACATGTCCAAAGCTCACTATGGCTCAACTTCTGACTCACATGAAAGTAGGACTCAAACTCATGACTTACATGTTAACATACCATAAGGTTACCTTCTCTCACACTAGTTAATCTTAGTCTCATTGACATGTATGACATAAACCGATAATACGATCACCTATATAATTATTGTTTTTGTTCTAGAAGGTTGAGTTATTTTTTTTAAATCCAAATTAGTTTCAAATATAAACTAAAAGTAAAATTATTACGTCGAAATAGAAGGAAAATGGGCAATATGCCGCGCCAATAGCCCTTTTTGTATAGCAAAACTAAGTCTTTTAAAAATCACATTTAAAGGGAGGTTGTAACATTGATGTGAATGACCCGTTGGACTCAATCAAATAGCTCCACAACCTTATGTGCAAGAAAGTCAAAAGTATCAAAGACAAATGGTATAAACACACGATGTTTGACATGGCACGGTTCACATATTTTGTCAATTTGCGTGAAAGAGTTTTTAAAGTGGTGTCACTCATTATGGAAGGACACTAAAAACTGAAGAATGCAAACCGGAATAACCAAGCCCAAATAATACCGATGAGTTTAGTATAACTTTTATAGAGAAAACAAAATTTTTGGGTTTGCTTAAAAAAACTGAATCTGTATGTGTATGTTAGTTACTATGCGTATACTACAAATCTTCTTTTTCAAACAATTTTCAAAATGGTATACTGAAGTCGTTTTTTTATCAGGATGAAAACTTCAAATTGTTTTTTACCACTTTTATACTATACTAAAGATAACCATTTCTCATTTTCAAACTTGGAAAGTGGAAACAATGAATTAGGTTGCTATTTACATTTCTAAAATATTTAAACTAGGTCTTTTGTTTAATGTTTAGCTTATGGCAAGATTTGACCATATACTAACATAAATTAATAATATTTAGAGGATTTGACCATATACTAACATAAATTTATAATATTTAGAGTGCTCATGTCATAACTATAATGGGAAAGTGAATACGACGTTGTTACGCAACTAATAATATCATATAATACCATACATTACTTTTTGCTATCTTTCAACACTCTTATTTGTCAATCCTCATGTAATAGAATTTTCGAACGCTCAACTTTGTAAAAATAAAATTAAATACACATATATTTTCTATAAACTAAAACCTTAAGTAAAATTAATATTTGATAAAACAATTAAAAAAAAATTAATTATCTAAAATGAACTTTGGGACGATTTCTTTTAGAGGAAGAACATTGGAATTAGCTTGGTTGTTGAAATATAACTTTTATTCAATGACACTCCACCGGTAAGGTCGTAAACCTTGTCTCGTAATTTAGTCAATACCCACCAATCCACTACCCTTTTACCCGACAAATGTTACGATGTAATCACGAACACTCTCACAACCTTATACCGTACCATCTAAAATAAAAGACAAAGCCCATGTCATGTCAAGTGTAGTAACATATTACTTCATCCTTTATCACCACTATATCAAGGAACCAAATATGTCATATATCTTATTTTCCATATCAAAACTTTTAATATGATTTATATAAAATATAAATTTTACACGACCCAAAATTAAAAACAATTCCCTTAAATATGCATGAGCCATTAAAGAAAATTGTATTATTTCCAATTCAAACCACATCTCCTTCTCTCCTATTTAATCCATCCTCATCACAATAACCACCACCGGCACAACTCACCCTCTGCTTTCTTCACTGCCAGAAACCCAACCTCCATGGCCAAATTACGACATTGCCCCTCGTTTCTCTTCATCTTCTCCTTATTTATCGCATTTCAAGCCACCCAAAGTGACAAAAATACCCTTGAATATCATCATCTTCATGAAGAAGAAGCTGACCGGATTATAGCACTTCCCGGTCAACCTAAAGTTTCTTTCAACCAGTTTTCCGGCTACGTCACTGTCAACCATGTCGCCGGCAGAGCTCTTTTTTACTGGCTTACTGAAACCTCTAATCATCCTCTCTCTAAACCCCTGGTTATCTGGCTCAATGGAGGTTAGCTCTCACACAATTATATATATAAGTATATATTATATATATACATGCATTTATATGATGTTCATTCATTTTAGAGTTTATAAAATGTTAATATGAAAACCACGAATCATAATTTTAATTGTTGTTTTGAATGTGAAACACAAAACTTACTGTTTATTATTTTATATATCATGTACAAAAGTGTAGTATACGGAGTGTTCTTGGTATATTGTTAATTTTGAAACAAAGTTGCCCCTATGTGTAGGTAGAGTTAATGATCAACTGTTACATTGCTTAATTACACTATTTCGAACTATGAATCTATATTTTATATAATTTACTTTTTACATATCATGGTTCTTAAAATGGGTTTAAAGTGGGGTTTTTTTTCAATAGTGAAAATTAGTAGAATGACTGAAATAAAATAAGCTGCTTTTTTTTTTTTTGAACTTTTCTTTGTAATTAAGTACTTGAGTAAATGTCATTGTTCTTGAAGTGGGTGTTCTTTTATTTATTATTGTTATTTTTATATTTTTTTTCTTAATTTATGATAGGCAAAAAAGATGGTTAAATACGGTTGTATCTACCGTATTTAATGAGTGGGTAGATGTAATAAATACATTTTCTTGAAAAATGATGGAATCTTGAAATTATATGGATATCTTTTTAGGGATAGAAATAGTTCTCTATTTGGATACCTGAAACTACTGTGAACGGAATTCAGCTCTGTTTTTATTTCTTAACAAGGTTATGTCTTCAAAAGCAAAATGCAGAGTACCCAAAATATATTTACGTTTTGTTTTAAATGTATTTATTTAATTTATTATATTTCCTAATTCAATTTGACATATTCTTTTTTTAGTCTTGTAATTTAGTGAGTAGATTTTAGTTTGTTTTTAGAAATTATGGTCTTTGATTCAAAACTGCCATGATACTTGTAAAATACTATCTAGATATTTGGTTCACAATTACTCACTTTTATTTGATTGTATATGCTTAAATATAAAAAATAATATATATTATATACCAACACATATGAGTTTGAACTCATAATCTCATATTTTGAAAATTCTGATATGAAATCGCCCTTTAAATGAAGCACAAGTTTGTTTACTTACTTAGTGACGTAAAATTATGGAAATCATTAAATTAAATTTATAACATATATACCTTTCTATAATTTCAAAGAAATAATATCTTTTTATATAAATGAAAGTCACAAAAAAGGAAAATAAAACAAAATCACGAATTTTTTTTCTAATTTATTAGAACTTGCCAAAGCATAACAACTTCTTTTCCGGGTCATGATTCGTTTCCCTAATATTATGATTTAGTTTTGAATTACATGGTACCTTTTTAGAAGGAAAGTATAAGCCCTTTGGTACTATTAAAATATACCTTTATCATTATTGATTTTATACAGGATTAGGATTAGACTAAATTTTACAAAATCTTACATTTTCTTTATAACTTAGGCATGGGAGATGGGGTAACATCATAAGAACTCCATTACTAAAAACCAATAATATCTCATTTGGTTTTGATTTTAAATTTTCAAAATATGTTCTTGATCAGCTTTTATACAAATCAGCTTAATTTCAGGGCAATAATTTTTCAAAACAGAAAGAAAAATCAAAATATATTCTAGATTAAACAGTGTCCAATTTTCAAAAATCAATCATCACACTTACAAAGCAACCATGACAGCAGTCACTATTTATTGTTTGTGATTCAATTTCGTCGTTTGTCTACATTTCACGCTACTGTTCCTTTTACTCTACTATTTCACGCATGGTTTACTTGTACATTTTGATGTACCTCAATACATAAATTGCATTAGTTCAAGTGGATGGACTCAACTCACAATTAAGTTTATGTAGAGAATAAATAGTATGAACTATGAACATTCTAAATATTATATCTAGTGAATGAAAAATACATGCGTTATACATAATTAACTTTTAGTAGATAGTTATAAGAACCATATGAACATCTTACATAGTGAATGATGACATTACATTATTAGAGATAGATACATAGTCAGTTAAAAACCTTTCTTGTTTTGTTTCACTAAAACCAAAAGGCATGTGATTGATGGTTCAAGTTTCATGGTTGAATTAGAGTGTGTGTGAGTTTGCCGTTCTAAACTATCATATCTCGTTAAAACAGTAAGTTATAATTGTATGAGTGTTATGGAGGAAATAGAGAAAAGTGTGCTTATTCATGTACTTAAAACTCCATAATAATTGTTTAGTAATGTTAAAGTATAAGATGGTTAGTTATGTATTTTTCTTTTAAGAAATTGCTTACTTGAAATAAAGAGTGATCATTTTATTGTTGGGTGTAAATTTCTAACACGACACAAAATGTAACATGAATCTAACATGAAATCCGCGCGTATGATTGTAGTATAAACAAGCTTGGGTCAGTTTCAGGTTGCAACCCGTTTGGCTACATTGGTTGTGTCCATGTTACCCCAATGAGTTCATGAGTTGACTTGTTTAACACATTTATTCTTAAATATCCGTTATTTCATAATAAATTCATTTAGATAGGTAATTTCATGTCAAAACATATAAGTCATGCACGTAAATCTTACTCTCTTTACCTCACCTTATATGTCAAACGCTACCTACATGCGTATTATACGATAATTATTATCATTCTCTACTTAGTTTAGTTGCGTATCAAACCCATCAAGTTTTAATATATTTTAAATAACGCCTGTAATAAAAATGTTTGTTTTAAGTAAAAAACGATCTTGCCAGTTACACTTACATATTCTATCACGTTACAAATGTAAGCATGTATCATATACAAGGGATAAAATACGTATAAAATTATAAATGCGAATTGGTGTTACGAAATCTTATATCAGTTGACGTTTTAACAAATTCAATCAACAGGTCCCGGATGCTCGTCTGTCGCCTACGGTGCATCCGAAGAAGTGGGTCCCTTTAGAATAAACAAAGGTGCCACAGGGTTACATCTTAACAAATTTTCGTGGAACAATGTGGCTAACATCTTGTTTCTTGAAACTCCGGCTGGTGTCGGCTTTTCTTACACCAACCGCTCATCGGACCTCCTTGACACCGGTGATCGTCGCACGGGTACGACACCATTAATTGATTATATATAAAAATGTATATCTAGGTAACTAAAACGGGATTTTCATTTTTAAACTTTAACCGTTTGGTTTGCTGGTTTTAGCCGAAGATTCACTTGAATTCGTGTTACGATGGATGGAGAGGTTTCCACGTTATAAACACCGGGAAGTTTATATCGCCGGAGAAAGTTACGCTGGTCATTATGTCCCTCAATTGGCACGACAAATTTTGAGACATAATTCAAACTCCGCTTCGAATTCCATCAATTTGAAAGGAATCATGGTATGTTGTTTCGGTTCCATTTGTTATAAACCAACATGAATATACAACTGAATCTTATGAATTGTATTCCTTTGTAGGTCGGAAATGCAGTGACGGATAACTACTACGACAACCTTGGAACGGTGACGTATTGGTGGAGCCATGCAATGATATCCGATAAAACGTACCACCAACTCATAAACACGTGTGATTTTCGACGTCAAAAGACTTCGAACGAATGTGAATCATTATACAGTTATGCTATGGATCAAGAGTTCGGAAATATCGATCAATACAATATTTATGCACCCCCTTGTAACAACTCTGACGGTAGCTATTTGGGTTCGACCCGTCAAACCATGCAGTTGCCCCATCGTCCCCGTCGGGTATTTGTTTTTGTTTCTGACATTATTCGTAACTTTTTTTTCGTTTAGAATTCTAAGTATATGCGGTTTTACAGACAAACAGACGGGTTTCCGGTTATGATCCGTGCACTGAAAGGTATGCGGAGGTTTATTACAACAGACCAGACGTTCAAAAGGCGTTTCATGCTAATACCACCCGAATTCCATACAAATGGACTGCTTGCAGGTTTTTCTTTTGTTTAATTTGCATATTAGGTTAACAAAACTACCAAAAAAATAAGCGTATTGCAACTTTATTTGTTAAAAAATGTTGCATTAGGTGGTGTTATATTAGTTTAATGCAACCTTTTTGTTACATGATGCAACTTTTTTTTACAAAGAGTTGCATTATAAAAAGTTGCAATTAGGAAAAAAACTGGATTAAGTAACGAAAGGTTACATTAGGTATAATGTAACTTCAGCTGATGCAACACTGCTTTATCATTAAAAAAGTTGCATTAGGCTAATTTTGTTGTACAAGCTGAATTAGGGAAAAATTTGAATAATCAGTAATGAAGATTTATGAAATTCTAAAACGATATTTAAGTAAGTAAGTAAGTATGCAATAATATTGAAATGGAAAGAAGTGAGATTTGTATTCTTTTAAAAGTTAAAAAGTTTGCATTTCTTTTGAATTGGTATATATATTTAATTTTGCAGTGAGACTTTGAATCGGAATTGGAATGATACCGATGTGTCGATTCTTCCAATATACCGCGAACTCATTGCTGCTGGCTTGCGTATTTGGGTCTTCAGGTTTCCTAAATCCAGTTTATTTTTGTATTTTGTGTCTTGTTTTTACTTAACGGGCTCCACAAAATTACAAAACTATTTTGTTCTAACTAATCATTTTGTTTCATAATATGCAGTGGGGATGTTGATTCAGTGGTTCCAGTCACAGCTACTAGGTATGCACTCGCGCAACTCAAGTTGAAAACAAAGGTTCCATGGTATCCATGGTATGTCAAGAAACAGGTTAGTATGACATCCTACAACCATACGCGTATCAACATTGATGTACAACTATTTATCAATAACGCGATAAGAATGTACAATTAAACAATGCGCGATTATCTGATCGTGGTTTTTATGTGAAGGTGGGAGGATGGACAGAGGTATATGAAGGACTAACATTCGCAACCGTGAGAGGAGCGGGTCATGAGGTACCACTCTTCAAGCCAAGGGCAGCATTGCAATTATTGTTGTCCTTTTTAAAAGGTCAACCACTTCCCAAAGCTTGATAAAAAGTCAAAGTTTGACTAAGAATCATAATTTTGACCATCGTTGTTGAAAGGATCATCTGGTCAAAGGCAAAAGATTGCCTTTTGAGTTTGATTATTTGGGTAGGAATTAGGATTTTGCAATACGGATTGGAAATTAAAGTTGGACTTGAAAATTTATGGAAATAAATGAAGTGGGTTGGAGAAAATTTATCAAAGAATGTGTGATTTGTCGTAATAAGCTTTCCATAGATGGATTTTGCCGGTGTTTAGATAAGTTTGTTGAAAATTCAGTCTAGTAGGGTAATTTGAAAAAAGAACTTCTATCCATGTTCATGTCTTAATTCTTAAGTTTCATTTAACTTTTTTTGATGTGTTAACCCTCAAAGTTTATTTTTATGGTTATTTAAATAGTTGCTTGCGTCCTCGGCATGATTTGTATAAATTTCTTTCTTTTTAATTCGAGTAGATTTAGTTAAAAATTGCATCTCCAATTGATTTGGAGTTGCCCGTTGATTTGTATATGTTTTTAAGTCTATATGGTTTTCTTTAAATTGCATGTTGAATTCTCATCGCGTATTCGCCTGAATATTGGCTCTGAGTCCCTATGGTTTTAATTGTTCTCTTTGTATAAACACACATTATATGTGTTTTAATTTCTCGAAAGGGAAGATGATGATGTGTTGGGAATAAGAGAAATTAAAGAAAAACATAGTCGTGAATTTACCCTTGCGGTTAGCCTTGGGAACTAGATTGACGAAAAATGAAAACCACAAGACTCGGATTCCAAAATTCATGCAATTTGAAGCAACCACATCTCACAAACACGATTGCAACTAACTCTTTTTTGTTTTTTATTTGAGTTGATTTAGGTCAAACTCGTGTACAAATTTCTTGACCACAGTTTGAGTTAATCTTGTTCATGAGCTATTTTAGCTCAAGTAACTCACTCATTCGGTCAATATAAAATAACTCATTTTTTGTATATCTCAGTAGTTTGGTATTTTATAATTTGAGTCTTTTGTAATTTAACTCGAGGAATGAGCTATTTTGTTGAGCCACGAGCTAACTTGAGTTTAGGGCGAGCTGCATATGCGTTGAGTCTTTGCTACAAGTTTATAATTACATTGATGCTATATGAATCAGGATAAACACATACATGGTTGCCTATACTCCACGACTTGCCCCCCAAGTTCGCATTGTTAGACTTGTCGTGACATGCATCATGTTCATCATACAAGAATCGGAGTTTGCAATGCAAGTTATAACTTATGATGTTTCCACCTTCTGATTAAGGATGGTAATGGGACAAGTTTGAGATTAGTACTGGTAAACCAATAATTAAGGATGGTAATGGGACAGGTTTGAGATTAGTACTGGCAAAAAAAGACCCATGCATATTGTTGATCGTAAAATTGGGTCAATACAAAGACTCAAATGAACACAAATGGAAATAATTAACGAACACAAATGAACATAATTACATAAATAAACGAACACAACTGAATTATTTATAAACATAAAAACAAACAATAGGCATGTTCAAGTTCGTCCGTTTAATTAACGAACAAAATTTTTTCGGTTTGTGTTTGTTTATTTATCAAATAAACAAACTTCCCATCGAACAGTTCATAAACTGTTTGGTTCGTTTACAGGGCTACTCCTAGGTGTTGGGTTGTGTGTATTCTACAACTCAATTTAACACACATAAAGAGATATCGTTATGCATCTCCTATCGATTTTTTATTGGTAATAGTGAATTAATTAGTGATAAAAGCACATCAAAGATTTTTAACATCACAAGATCATCCAAAGTTAGGTTGTGCAGCGTTTTACCCATTGTCCCTGCAAGCATGGGTAGTGGATATTTATGTTTAGGATGATTTAATCCTCATTAAAACATCACATGTCTTGTCAAGTGATTAGCCGTTTAGGTCAAATGCTGACTTTTTGAACCATCATGCTTGATTTTTTGGTTTGTATGCAAACTAGTCATCATTTTTGCAAAAATGCATACAAAAGAAACCACCAGACTAGGTAATTTTTTTGTGTATTATGTTCCATCTGAGTCAAAAAAACAACTTATCACAACTGTCAGAGTTTAGCAATAAACAAATAGTAAGTAAATGAGAAATTTTTAACATGAGCGCGCGGTTAAATCCATTGTATATACAATCTTGCACATTTTAAGAGATGAAAATGGACTTTTACATTAGCACTAACGACATAGATTATTACATGTTAACTTGTTCGTACTTAATTTTAGTTAATATGAAATTACTGATATTGAGATCACCCTCAAAATTACCTTAATACATGGAAATCATCTTGAAAACCAACACAAAATCATTAAAGGTAAGTTTTTTTGATGACCCTACCTGATTCAGCAAAAACTTTCACGACCTAACCCTTTAAAAAGTACTTCTATATAAACAAACAAACAAACGTACACCAGCAAATTGTGCCGGATATCAAAGTTCTTGGGTTTACCATATAACAAAAATATCGTTTAGTGGAACATGAGATTGATATAAACAATTAGTCAAGTGTTGTTGAGTCTTTTTTCTGACACCTTTTTCTATCAGTAGAATCACTGTTGCAAAAATTGGCCTAGACGGCTGTTAGGCTTTAGGTGCTCGGTCACCGATAAGATTTCACCTTAGGCGGCTGGCTAGGCACTAGGCGAGTCTAGGCGTCCAAATCTGTTAATATCTAAATAATTAGTCAAAATTGGTTAAATTTTGATCAAAATCGATAAAAATTGGTCAAAATCTTTGAAATATACGTAAAATATAGTTACTTTAATAAATTTTATGATAATTTTATATAAATGTTGTATATATATATGTAGGAGATGTTTATAATACAAAAGAAGTTTTCGTAAAAAGTGTAGGAAAGATTATTGGTCTTGATTAGAGAAATCAATGGTTAATATGAAATAGTCTCAACTCTATAGCAAAAAAGTTACATAAATATAACTGGAATGGCAAAAGAGTAACATCCATATTTTAAAAATAAATCAGTTCCACCCGTTTTATTATTATTTTTTATAAATTACACCATAAAAATATAGATTTTTATTACCTTTAATTTGAGTATAGTATTTATATGGGTTTTTTTTTACTTCATTCGTCTTTTTGTGATTTGGTCAGTGTTTTTTACTAAGTTTATATCGATTATGCAATTCTGAAATTGCAGTCCGCTTTTTATAACCGCAATCCGTATTTTTTAAGCTTTGATCCGTTTTTGTTTTTACCCACTTTTTGTTTGTTAATACATAGTCCCTTTTTTCATAACTAAGTAATGCATTTTTACACAAGCAGTCCGTAGTTTTATAACTACAGTCTGTCAATTTTACCCAGCTTGGTATGTGAACAGATATAAAAAATAAGTGCGAGAATTTATTTTTACGTTCCTACCCTCACCCTCATGACACGTGTCATATTCATGTGGCTTCCTACGCTTTGCACGGTTTTTCCCCTTTAGACGTTAACCGTCTCTCTCTCTCTCTCTCTCTCTATATATATATATATATATATATATATATATATTTGAAAAATTACATATAAAATTCCAATCTGCATACTTCCAATTAATCCTTATACGATACCTCACCGTCTGGCTAGCGTAGTGGTTCTTGCAACCTTGAATAGAACACGTAATAGATTGAAGCCTTATTTCTTTGTCAAAATCACATATTTTGTTAATATTGGTTATCAATTTATTAAGGCGAACAACTTGCGGGTATCCTAAAATGAACACAGCTCAGATATTTGACCACCAACAACGTGCTCACTATAAAGTGTTCCTAGTCTATGATTCGAAAGATATTTAAGTTGAAAATACACTTACAATATTAGTTTATGATCGATAAAAACAAACTATTATGTAATGTAGTTTTCATAAAATCTAATAATGTATCATGTAAAAGCAATGAAACTAAAGTTGATATATATTAGATTCATGTAACTTTAGTTGTTGCAGTCATTTTATGAAATAAATATATGATTGCCTCTAGTCTAATTTGTCTCATGTTTCTTTTGTTTTCATATATTCTAAGTAACATAGTTTAGATACACAATATTGTATATAATTTTGGTTCGGGTTAATGAAGTTAATTATACTGAATCCATATGTCGTGCTCATATAGTTCAGATTTTTACATGATATTGAGTTGATTCATTTCTATTCAAGTAAATGAAATGAAAATTTCTTGACCATTTAGGTTGAAAAAAAGGTGAATAAAATTATAACAAATACAAACCTTGTTGAAAATATGCATTTTAGTTTGAAAAAGTTAATTAATTATAGACCTATGCACGTATAATACAAATTCTCCACCATTAATTCACATATCGTTATTTAAAGGTATTAAGTTACTCTGAAATGTCTATATCACAGACCACAAAAGTAGATGCTTCCGTCATTTTCTCACATTAAAACTACATAGAAGGGAAATTGATAATTAAATTACCTTTTCTCTAACACACATATGTTATGTTATAAACTGTTCTCTAAATATAGTTAATGATCCTAGTAAAAGAAGCATAACATGTGGTATGCATGTGTGTTTTTTCTACTCTTTTAGAGCATGAAAGAATATATAATATATATATTTTTTTTATTTGGGCAGGATTCGATAGAGTCATGTCATTTTAAAAAGACAATCAAGTTAAATTTTATTTACAAAAGCACAATGACTGATGAATAATATAGAGTTGGTTTAACTTATTAAAATTACTAATGAACTTCTTTAATATAGAATATTGTTGGTTTGGTTTAGCTTACTAAAATTAAAAATGGACTCGAGTTTAAATAAAATTGCTAAATTTTAAGGGAGCCGGTCGATATTTTAAAGTATATATACTGCTAAAAAAAATTCAAGGAAGCGGTTGTCGCGAGACTTCAAGTAGGGAATTCAAGGTAGCGGTTGCCAATGGCATGAAATAGTTTGGTTCAGGATACTAGACACTACTTTGGATATTTGGATCCCTTTAATAATGGACGTATTGCATTTAACATATCATATCAGACTTCTAAACATTAAATCAGACAATCATTACATTAATATGTATTGTATCGTCCAATTCTACCATTTTCATTCAATACGAATAAGCTAATGTTTACTTAAAATCATTACACCTAAGTAAAAAGGTGCTTTAAATTTTTATTATATTTTAACAACAGATAATTTTATAAAAAAGAAACAAGACACAACTGGCAAGCGGCTAGATTGTGACCGAGTACACCCGCATTACCATAGAATCATTACAATCAAATTACCTTGGATTCTAAAGCTATCACAATCTACCCATTCTACACTAACCATATCCGTCCTCTTTTTAACCAAAAGAAAACTCAGTCTCTTGCCGGTTAAAAAGCACGCCGTTTATGATATTCCATATGTACCAACGATGATAGAATGCACCAATTCTTTCTTGTAACATTTACGGGATTTTGGACAAATGAGATACCAATTGCCATATTAGAAAAGAATAATTGGCTATGTCACATCCACGTATAAAATTAACTAAAAAGTCACACCACACATGTTACTAGTTTCATAGTACCAAAAGGCTAAAATCATACGCATGTCACATTGACGCAAACACTTATACGAATAGATCGAGGTATATGATACAGTACGACTGACTTTTCGGTCCAAAGTCTCACTTCTGCTGAGCTGTATACGTCAGCAAATAAACAAGCGCCACGTGGACAACCTCGCCGCATTCAACCGCACGGAAACCGGCTGCTATCCGTTCTTCCTTGGACTTGACCGTTTGAAAGGTCAAACTCCAACTGACGTAATTTTCCAAATTAAAAGACGTGAATAAATCATTTCAAGACAGCCGGCTACAAGAACCCATATCCGGACAACATCCAATGAGAAATCAACGGCGGACATTGATCGATTGTTAATTGGAAGCTAGCTCCGATTCTTTAGAAAAAACTACAACAACAACAACAGACTTCGTTATTCGTTTCGTGTTCAATTGGTCAGTTGTTTCTCTTTCTGTCAGATTATTATACTTCAAAAACAATCATTTCGTTAAGAAATCGCTGTGCTTGGGATTCAGATAGCGTTGTTCTTTGTTTCTTTTTATTTTTTGTTGAGATTACGAGTTGGGTTTGGTGAAAGAGAGGTATTTTAAGATTTGGATTCTTTTATTCTGCTCCGAAATCATAACAAAATTTGGGGATTTTGATATGATCGTCTTTAAGGGTTTACTCAAATCGTTTGATTTTGATCATTTTTGCTAAATTCAGCACCTGAATATCAATACGCATATGATTCTGTTTCTGGACTGAGATGAAGTAATGAGTTTTGGATTGCACACCAGGTGCTTGACAAAAATCCTCTTCCAAATGGCTTCTTAACTTGGTCGTGTGTTTTGAGGTAAAGTTATCTTTTTTGGTTTGCATACCAAGTGTTTGATAAAATTCCTCTTTCTGTTGAAGTTTTTCTTGGTCATTTCGTAAGCGAGTGTGTGTTTCATTTGATCTTTTCTATATCTTTATGGGAGGGTGTAAACCCATGATGGAATCACTGGAAGAAGATAATTTGATTGCTGCTGCTAGACTTATATTAAGGGCATTAGATTCCAACAAAATAATAACCAATGAAACAAAGAAAATCTTGTTGGAGTTAGGTACCCGATTAACATCCTCACCGAAAATCACTGCAACCGAAGATGAAGATGAAGAAGACGATAATGGAGAGTTTAATGATATCAAAGCCCGAATCAACTCAATTCAGGAAAAAATCATGACATGGGAAGGTGATCAATCAATGATATGGGATTGCGATCCTGAAGAAAGTAGAGAATATTTAAAATCGGTTGACGAAGCTCGAAAACTAGCCGAGAGTTTAGAAAACTTAAATTTGAGCAAAGACGAACACACGCTTTTGAGCAACGTTAACGCGGTTATTCAAGCATCAATGGCTAGAATTGAAGAGGAGTTTAGGCATATGCTTGTTCATAACAGGCAAAACTTTGAGCCTGAACATTTATCTTTTCGTTCTAGTGAAGATGATGGTTTAGATGAAAATTCAATTGTTTCATTTGGGGATGATTCGTTTGATGAATCGGTTCAAAGAGATAGTGTAAGTCGTGGATCCGAGGTTTTCATTATGGATTTGGTTAATCCGTTGGTGATTCCTGATCTTAGAAGCATTGCTAATTTGATGTTTGATTCAAATTATGGTCGGGAATGTTCTCAAGCGTTTATTAGCGCGCGTAAAGACGCGTTAGATGATTGTCTTTTTATTCTTGAAATTGAGAAATTGAGCATTGAAGATGTTTTGAAAATGGAATGGGTTTCTTTGAATTCAAGAATCAGAAGATGGACAAAGGCGATGAAGGTTTTTGTACGGATTTATCTTGCAAGTGAAAAGATTTTATGTGAACAGATTTTTGGTCAAACTCAAAGTCAAACCGAGCCCGTTAGCTCGATATGTTTCTCCGAATCATCAAAAGCTTCAATGTTGCAACTTTTAAACTTTGCAGAAGCGATTTCAATCGGTCCTCATCAGCCCGAAAAACTTTTAAGGATTCTCGACATGTATGAAGTGTTATCGGATCTTTTACCAGACATTGAGGGTTTGTATTCTGATGAACACGGGTCCTACATCAGAATCGAGTTCCACGACGTTCTGACACGCGTAGGCGATTGCGTGAAAGCGACATTTATCGAGTTTGAGAAAGCAGTCGGGTCCAACACGTCAAATAGCGCGTTTCCAGGTGGCGGGAACCACCATCTCACTCGATACGTTATGAATTACCTCAAAGCGTTAACCGATTACAGCGATTCGTTAAACGCGTGTTTAAAAGACCAAGATCACGCGGTCAATGATCAAGATTTTTCATTTTCACCCGACGTAAGTCCGGATAACAATCACAACGATAGCGAGAACGAAACCTTATCTTCATCTCCAATGGCATTGCATTTCAGATCACTAATGTCGATTCTCGAATGCAACCTCGAAGAAAAATCAAAGTTATACAAAGATGAAGCTTTACGACATCTTTTCATGATGAACAACATCAATTACATGGCGGAAAAGGTTAAAAACTCGGAATTAAGAACCGTACTCGGAGATGACTGGATCAGAAAACGTAACTGGAAATTTCAACAATACGCAATGAGCTATGAACGCGCTACATGGAGCACGATCCTCAACTTTCTTAGAGAAGACGGATTATCTAACTCGGGTAGCTCCGGGTCAACCTCCAGGACCCTGCTAAGGGATCGGTTGCAAGCGTTTTATACCGCGTTTGAAGACATTTACAAAAGTCAAAGCGGATGGTCGATACCGAATAGTCAACTACGCGAAGATGTGAGGATCTCGATGTCGCTAAAGGTGATTCAAGCTTATAGAAACTTTGTTGGAAGACATGGTAATAATATAAGTGAGAAGTATATCAAGTATACAGCTGATGATCTTGAAAATTATATTTTGGATTTGTTTGAAGGGGCTCCAAAATCGTTACATAGCTTCCATAGAAAGTGACGTCAGTAGTGTTGATTGTGTTTGTTGATGACGTCTGTTGTGAGCTCTTGTAGTTGTGGTTTGGATTAATAGATCGAGCCATGGGCTCGTTAAACTGTGGACGCGTGTCTTGTGGCCCATGGGTTCGCGTGTCATCGCCATCATCATACTCAGTATATCTCACGGTTCGCGTATATTCTAGAATTATTGGTTGATGGTTCGGGCTTCAGGTTTGGGGTCTTGGGTTAGATCGTACCCTTATTTTGTAACATAATTTTTTATATAATATGTTTTTATGTACCAATCTTTGTTCCCATATTGGCAGCAACGTATGTTTTTATGTACCAATCTTTAACCTCATAAAAGTATAAAACCTTCATCTTAATATTTGATTTATGAAATTAGTTGTGTTATCAGTGTATAATAACTTAGCTCTTTAAAATAAGAATTTCTAGAAGAGTATAGATGTTTAAAAAGAATACCGTTCATTTGTTTGTACTTATTAATAAATAGATTATTCTTGATTAAGAAGATAAAAATAATGTTTTTCATTTATGTAACCAAACATCCTTGACATTTAATACATGTTTCTATTTTTGTGGTTGAACAAATTTAATTGATGTGAGTTTACGTATTAAAGCTATCAATTATCTCCATCAACTCAAAACTTTTAGGAACGACTAAATCATATTTATTTATGAAATTGACTTTTATTGAAGAAAAAAGTCAGTCATGCACGTTTTATTTAAAAATGAGTCGTAACTGGAGGCTATTCGTATTACGGACAATAGAAGTGTTTAATGTTCGTTTCAACATCCTAGTTTGGCGGTTTAATGACTTGAACAAATATCTTTATTTTAATTTTCAAAATAATCATTTGATTTTAAATGAGAAATTGACTAAAATAAACGACGTTGATCTTCAACTTAACACATTAGGAAAAATCCTAAACAATACTGTAAAGATGCAATCAAAAAATCATTATGAAAGATTGTGTTGCAAAATGAATATATGACGCTAAAAAATGCTTCTATCACAACAAAAATCATAATAATATAATCCAAAACCTTCTAACAATATTCAATCCTCCGTCTTTATGTGATAAACAAGTTAATGTCATGAAAAATAAATTTTGCATTTCATGATAACAAAATGGTATAGTGATTGCATAAAACTTCCCTTAAAACTGGTAAATACATTAGCCAATACCAACATAAAAGACCCAATTTTCATCAACTTAATTGAACAATGTGAGGTTGACTTTTGGTAACTACCATTTGTGTATTTCTGCACAAAGTATAAACATTTATGTCAGTTAAATAATATATAGCAACCAATATAACTTACTATTATTCACATGTTTATTTTTTACCCCCTAAAAAATGAAACCCATACTAATATGTCTAGAGTTATATCCAAGTTTTAAAATTTACAAAAATCAAACCAAATTTTTTTTTTCAAATTTCAATACAGGTTTTTGTTGGCAATTGGAAGCAGCCTTTCTATCTCCTAAGATAAAATTAAAAAAATAATAAAAAAGTTATTAAAAAAAAAAAAAAAAACTTGGTATGTGTGGGATTTTGCTAAATATATTTGTTTGTTTGTTTTGAGTAAAAGATGAAAAGGATGGCAAATATTATGAGAAAAGAAGTACTAAAATTCCCTAAAAAATTCATTAATTTAGCAACAAAATACCTTCAAAATCATGGGATACATATATCAGTAGAAATTCGCAGCTTTGAATCTGCACCTCCACTCACCACACTATCTCCATTCCACCAATCAGCACATAGTACCTGTAGATTTTAAAAAAATGCCACATTGTTACAAAATACTTGACTAATATAAATATCAACAAATGAAACAATAAAAAAACAAATACCTTATCTTCATGTGAATCAATTACAGCCAATGGCCACTGCAACAGGAAAAAGTGATAACAGATTAAAAGTAAAAATATTGAATTGACTAAATTAAAAATGTTGCTTTTAATTGCAGTCAAATTGTTTTCTTGGCTTCTTGCAAAAGTTAAAATAAAAATAATAATAAAACATAAAAAACCTTTTCAATAATACAAGATTCTAGATAAAAAAAGGTAAATCTAATGGCATTTTATGCATTTATATTTTAGAAATTTATATAAAATTAAAGAAGTATAAAAAAAATACCGCGGTTCTTAAGTCCCATATCATGACTTTTCCATCATAAGATGCAGAAAGCAAATGAAACCACGACCTGTTGTGCCACTTGCACGCGGTTATCCAAGATGTATGTGATGAAAACTGGAAGCTTGGAGCCAATGTTCCTAAATTATAATTTTTATAAAAACTTTAAATTAAAATGCGTGTAAATAAAAACATACACTGATTGCATCTGATTGATTAAAATTTAAAAAAAAAACCTGGTTTTCTAGGATCCCAAACCCTAATAATAGGATCAGAACCGCCACCAGCAATTAAAGAAGAACTTTCACCACCAACATCAATGCAGTTAATCACTTTCCCACAAAACTGCGCGTGTAATAAAGATACGCGTGATCAGAATTGATATTGGAAATAATCAGATGACTAAATTTTGTAAATTATGACATGAAGGAATTTAATTAAATACCATGTTTAATGTATCTTTTCCTGTTTCTACATCCCATCTTCTAATTGAGTGATCCCATGATGCAGAATAAATGGTTTCGTTGTCGGGCCAAATAACTGAAGATACACATTGTGTATGTCCTACAAGTGTAGATACAGCCTCTCCCTGTATATAATTATATATATATGAGATTTTTAGTTGATAAAAATATGAAATTGTATATAAAATATATCATCGTGCATTTAAAGATCAAATCAAGAAACATTAGAGTGTAAAAATCAGCAGTATACTTGAGTATTTTTAAACAAAAAGTAACATAATTCTTGAGGTAAAGTGAAATTATGAGAATTAAATTTGATTATTTGTCAACAAATGGTAATTAAATTACCTCTGATTGAGTTTCTTCTTCCTTGTTGTCTTTCTTCCTTTTCTTAGTTGACACGATATCTCCACCTTCATTAGACTCTGTCTGCCATAAATTAATTCTACAGTCCCAAGAACCAGAACACACCTAAAAAATAAAATATAATAAATATATAAATCATAGAACGTATTGTTAAGTAAAAATTAACATGAAAATATATGAATAAAAAATACCATGTTTGCAGTAGGTTGTAGTGCAACACTTTGCACAGAAGCAGTATGCCCACGAAGAGTTCTAAAAGCTCCAACTTTCAAGTTCTCCGCATGTGGCTCTTCATATAACTTCAAAATATAAATTTATCTTTAAATTTATTACTCCAAAAATCTGTTATAAGTAAAAATTTTGTAAAATTACCTTCCAAAGCTTCACAGTCTTGTCTTTTGAACCGGTGGCAACAACAAGATTAGTGTCCTCGTTATCTGCATTATCCAGCAAGCAATAACAATAAAACAAGTAGCATGGTTTATAAAAAAAGATTATGTTCATCAAGCATACAATAACCAAAATGGTATAATTTGTTAAACATATCATACCTGATGCTTTTACAATACCAACTGATGTAACTGCATCACTATGTCCCTCTAAAACATGTGTACAAACCCCTGCAGCTTCCCATACCCTAAATTGTATATTTATTAAAAAAAAAAAAGTTAACTCCAATTTATTAATATGGAGAAAAAAATCAGTAATATAAAATCTGTAAAAAAAATATTACCTTCCTAACCCGTCATAGCAACCAGTCACGATAAACCTGTTAAATAAAACAAATGTAACTTTCAGTTAGAATAAATTAAGTAATTAACTATAACCAGCTAGTGTTTAAATGTCATTTTAAAAATAAATAAATAATAACAAACACCAGATATATAATTACTTACCGACTTGAACCATTAACTGCACTGACCCAATCATCGTGTAAAGAAGGATCTTCCTCTTTGCGTGGAGCTACAGCTCTTATGTATTCAATTTCTAAAGTTTTCTCCTGTTAACAGACACATGATTTAATCGGGTATCAATGTATCATTACAAACATCATAGGTTTTTTTTTTTCAAGAAATAAATAGATTATTGTGACACGTGTTGGAAGTGAGATAAAATATGCGATGAAAGTATGTTGAGAAAAAAATATACCGCTGAAATACCCTTAGCAAGAAGAAAATCTTCCAGTGACATCCTCACAAACTCACCGTCAATAAGAAAATCAAACGGTTCATGTTTCCAATCATCATTTCCTATTAAAAAAATAAAGGTTGGATGACATACAGTCGTGCACAAATCTAACTATAATAATTTTGCGCATCTTGATAAAACAAGATTTAGCCTTTGAAAGATATAACTTGTTTAAATCTACGAAAACAAGCTCATGAAGAATCAACCACAAACAATTTAAAAGAATTCAAGAGGTTAACTGTAAAATTCACATAATTAAAACCTCAAATCTTCATCCATTCTAGTATAAAAAGAGCTTAATGTGACTTCGCTACATAAAGCGTCAACTGCCCCATAACAATCTAAGTATTTAGTCCCCAATTTCATGCAACATATATGTTTCTTCACCGGTTCTTTCATATTATTTTTGTTTGATTATGCTAAAAACAAAAATCTATTAATTCATCACACCAAAAGAAATGCAAAAAATACCTGATTCAAGAAGATTATTGACGACAGCAGATAAGCCCATCCTGGTGAGGTTAGAAGGAAGAGCAATGGAGGTTGTAGGAGCTTTGAACGGCGGTTTGAGCTTCGTAACGAACCGCACTTGTACTTTTCTTGAAGCATCTTCAACATCTCCATCGATATCCATCCTAAAAATCTGGAACCAACTGGTAATGTAATCAGCTGAAGAACAATGAAGAATTCGGCGCCACAAGGGAGAAGACTAGGGTTTAAACAACTAAGGAACAACCGATAACAAAGACGTTCTTATCAGGGTTTAACCGTTTAAGTGTAGGCTTTGTTATCCATTTTAGGTTTCACTCGTGTTCGTGGGAAAAATTGCTTTAACCCGAACCCGGTGTGCTTTAGAAAAAATGGAAAAAGGAAAGAAAAAAACGACCCATACCCAAAAGAACCAAAAAAAAAAAAACTCCAATAGAAACTAACGAGTTTGTGTTAAAAAAAAAATTTTTTACCGGTTTGTTTCAAATTTGGGTTATCCTGAAACAAAACAAAAAAACACTTAAAACTCGTATATATCAATGTGTTTTATCTGAGATATATGATATCCTCTTAAAAATCTTATTTGCGTATTTATCCAACTCAAAATTAAAATAGTTATATCTCGTTCCTTTAAAATGATTTACATGTTTAAAAGTTACCCTTAAATTATTAAAAAACCTAATGAGTTTAACGTAAACACTCATTAGCGACTTCAAAAATTAAAACCATATGTTACAAGTGTTCAAACTGTTTATCTTCTAAAAAGAATACAATTTTAAGGGTTTTAATCTCTCTTATAAACTAGCAAGTTCAAGAGCCGATTTCAACAGGTATTGATTAACTTTGCTATTTTGAATATGTTTTTTGTTTGTTTGTTGCATCACCATTCCAAACATGCGAGTCCAAGTTGCGCTTTCAAGCATCAACATGTGGTGATTGGATTTTGCTATTTTGATTACGTTTTGTCTGTCAATTGCATTCTGATGCTTTTTTATGTTGATTCTTCTTCGTAAACAATAATGGACCTATATTTTCTTTTTTATGTTGTTTGAAAATTGTTTTGTGTTGTAGATTGTTGTTTTGGAATGATGCACTTAATTCCATCTCTATATATATATATAGGCGTTTTTAAGTAGAAAACTTGAAATAAACCCAAACTGAAAACACAAACGGGTTCAAAGAGTTCAAAACCCAAAATTTAGGGTTGGTTTAGCCAAATCCAACCCATGTACACCTCTAGCCTGTACCCTAAAACCCCTACCTCCTTTTTCTTAATAAGAAACATGTAACTTTACAAAACCAGTCAAGTTCTTAATAATTAATGTTTATAAATAAAAAGGTATAGATTTAATGTAATTGTGACAATTTTTGTTAGGTACTTTTAAATACGACATGATACGAGATGTAACTAAACAAATTTGGGTTAGAGTTCAAAAAAATATATTACGTGTTATAAAGTATAAATAACTTGTTATGTTTATGACATTATTAGACTCGTGTCTAGATGGGTCTTAACTCTCATTCTCTTTTAAGGCACGATTAAAGTATTTTAAATTTTCTTAATAATTAAATCATTAATATCATATTACTTGCAATACAAGTGAAGAAATTAATTATAAAAATTTACGTGCAGCTAGATAAACAGCAAGTCAATCCATAATAATTAATAATTTCATTTAATCAATTAAGAGTACAGTGACTTCCCATTGAATGTTGCTCTCACGTTTGCAAGTACGCGTTTATGTGTTCGTATTATGTGCTCACCCTGCATTCACTGCTTTTACAGTGACGATCACTAGCTTTTATAGCAATATGTGAATTTTGTAATCACAATGATAATGACATCAATCTAACTTAACATACAACTATTGCTGATATAACAACTACTTTATGTGACAACTCGCCAAAATCCAGTAACCATTCTCCGACGTTAAATTATTATTTATTAAATAAAACATGGGATTTCTTTTACTATTGTGAGTATTCCTATGATATGGGAATTATCTTAAACCATTCACGCCCGAACTATTATTATTAAACCACTCGAACACATTAACTCATTCGAACAAGAGATGATACGAGTTGAAGGATCGAATGTGTAACTCAAGAAAAGTCAATTAAAAATAGAAGTATGAAGTTTGAGGGCTTAAAATGAAAAATTAAATTAATTCATGTGGAGATTGAATAAACAATCCACTAATTCATCCACCATCATTCATTCGAAGACTCTTCTTCATTCGAAGAGCAACCATCACATTAAATGAATGGACCCCACCATTCGAAGACCATCCATGCAAATCCCATATTTAAATACCTCCACTATTCGAACAAGCTTCCAACTTCATTTTAATATTAATCCACCATTCGAACAAGCCCTTTTTTTTATAATAGCAATCCACCACCTTTTCCATTAAACAAATCATTTCCATGTTAACCATATAATACCCATTCGAACAGCAGCACCCCCCCCCCCCCCC
>WOUH02000045.1:7635440-7647474 GCA_009936405.2 Stevia rebaudiana
AGGACGAATGCCTAGTAAAATCTAATATGGTGTATTAGGATAAATGTTATGTGAACAAGTTGTTAGAATTTGTATTTATAATGACAATTTAATATTGCTGATTAATCTATGAAACGTTAATAGTAAATCATGAGCTTTTGAACAGTCGCAAGTCACGCCCCGGCGTAATTCCGCCGTCGGCCGGGGTGTGACACTTTTGTTCTCACACATTCAGCTCAACATCCTCATCTTTGCTGCTTTCAACATTAATGGTTGTGCCTTCTTGATGGGACAATAATTGATACCATATATATAGTCGGTCCAACTGCAACCCAATACAAATTTTCTTTCAGTATCTTTGGGAACCTATTGTCACACATTATGGATGTGCCTGCTTAATGTCCATGTCACTTTGAATCGACAATCCTAAATATTTGAACTTCGTTGTTTATTGTACAAATTAGTCTTTATTAGTTAACTAGGTGTCCATCTTCCTGATCTTCACTGAAGTTATAGTAAAGATATTCACTTCTAGTAACACTAAACATGCAAACAATATCAACAATAGTAAAGATTAAAAGCACACATCCGTAGAGTCTCAAATGCATACATCCTTATCATTGAAAATAAGACATGTATGAGTGTAAGTACATTAGTATTAGGATATACATTATACTTTAATAAAACATTTTCCTTTATATTAATTTGCAAAGATCCACCCGATAGCTTTATTGAATAGAAATGACCAATCTGCTCACTCACAAATTCATATGACATGTATGATAATTTTTCCTCTTATCATACACTTTTTATAAATACTCTCTATAAATCGTAAGACTCATATCACAAATACTCTAGTGTATATGTTTAAATTTGGTGTCTCTTTAACAACATGTATATAAATAATCAACAATGATAAGAAAATTAGAAATCTTGTCACATCAATATTTAACCACAAATACACTTCGGTAGTTTAATTAATTTCATAAAAACATTATTTGTAAGTTAAAACCAATTAATAAAATGCCAACTGTTAGCTGCCAATTGCATCCATAAATTAACTCTTACCTGGTTACCTAGATGTGTATACATACATCCCGACGACCCAATCATATCCATCCACGTATTCCGGGGCCCACATCATCGACAGCCTCTCTCATCTTTCTCACATCAAAATAACCGGCATGTCGTTTTATCACTTTCTTTAATAATACTTTCTACACGATATTTTCATACCCAATCAGATTTGCAAATCCCCAATTCTTCACTTTCATATCTTTAATTTCTGTCACGCCAACAAACCCTAAGAAGGTATTAATTCTTTTTGCATCAACGATTTGATCATGCATGTTCTGAATCAGCAGAATATTTGAGTTATTTGCTGATTTGTAAGTTATCCCTTTCGAAATGTGTTCAGAAACCCTAAGTTTATGTGTTGTTTTTCTTTTTGATCCTCTGATCGTAGGTGGTTTGATTTGTGGTTCTGAAAGGGATACTGCGTATGAGCTGAGGTGAGGAACATGGCAAGTATTTAACTCCGATCTTGTACAATTTCTTCGTAATTTCAACAACAACAACAACAGGTCTGGGGAGGTGAGACAGAGACAGAGACAGACCTTACCTTTATCACAGAGAGATAAAGAGGCTGCTCCAAAGAGACCTCCGGCTCGGGAGTATATTTATTTGGGAATTGTGTCGAATTTGAATAAGCATTTTGTTCGGATTGCAGAAAATTCGAGGTTTGAGTTTTGTCGTGGTTTAATTAGTCTCTTAAGCATGTTCACGAATATGTCACAAAGTATGATACTTGTGGCTAATTGTCAATATGTGTGAAATTCTAAACTGTTTGGATCTTTAACTACCCAGGTAGTTATAGAGAAACTAGTGCTATATGTTACTTGTTAGTCTTTTAAACCCTCTAGCAACTTAAAATGCAAATTAGTTTCATAAACGACTAATTGACCATTTTAATTCATTGAATTCAATAACCATGAGATGGATACTGTTTACTCTGCAAGTATAATATTGGTTGATCGGCTGTGGTTTGAAAGTAATTAACCTGTCTGATTTGAGCTCTTTTGTTCGGTAATATTTTTAATCTTGCATGACTCTCTCTCTTACTTATTAGGATTGATTAAACATGATTACAGAAACTATAATTGAACTATTGAAGCTATAATCCAGTTGTGATTTAACAGGACATTTTAGTATACTCAAATGTGTAGGCAGATTTCAAATTGTTTCATCCTTTTTCTTAGCTAATCTTTCGAATTTCAAAGATTTTCAATAAGTTATTACTCAAATTTATCTCTTGTTTTACACAAATGGATTGAAATGTATCTTAATTATGTTCAAGTTTATTGATTTATTATAATATTTCGACTAATTACTATTTGCAGACAATGATCATAACCAAACAGTACAGATGCATACACTCTGCCAGCTGTATGTGCACAAAAGGGCATTTAAGTGAAGATGTCATCTTCCTACTTCTCCAACACTTAAATTGGAATCCCAAAATAATTGCAACACTTTCTTGTGTCTGCAAATGGTTTGATGATCTTGTGAAAAGAGTCCTCTGGAAGGAGTTTTGTAGAACACGCGCCCCCAAAATGATGCATGATCTTCAATCAAGTGGCAGCCACAGTGTTGATGGAAACTGGAGCGCGCTCGCAAAGCTTCTTATTTACTGTTCGGGATGCAAAAAAGACGGGTTATTTAATAAAATTTACATTCCGGGTCACTTTGCTTACAGGACTCGGTTTTCTAGAACTTCTGGAAAAAGCTTTCTGTTACCAAATTGTCGATCGGATGTTTTGTACGTGTCTGACCCGTGTGAGCATTTGGATCAAGGAGAAGAAGGGGATGTGGGTTTCTTTCGAGGGGTATTTAAGTCATTTGCTACATCAAAGGTGCGTAAGATGCTTATTAGAAAAGGTGCTAAATTTCACCCTACAGAATATTGCCCGTATTGCAAAGGGAAGTTGTGGAGTATGTTGCAGGCTAAGATGATCCCACAAAGTGCCAGCTGTCGCTTGGGTGCGTATGAAGATTGTATTGAGTATTATGTTTGTCTTAATGGACACGTTCTTGGTACTTGTACGCTTTTGCCCTTGTCTGATTCGGAAGAGGTTTCGGAATTTGATTGATTTGATGTCCCTAACAGTTTATTCAGGTAAAAACATTACTAAATTACTCTCATTTTCTCTCTCAAAGTAATTAACTGATATTTTTATAGAGGTTTGAGTGTGCATTTTTAAAGTGTTTTTATTTCATTAAGGTTAGGGGTAATTAACTCGTGAAGCATGTTCGCATTACCCCAAAATTCGGTTATTTGCAGCAACTCATTGCATGTTCATCCAAATCTAATTATATTGGTTCTAAAAAGAATCATAAGTTGAAAATCAATTTTGAAACACTTACAAACAACCTAGATGCATTTTTTTTTGTGGTATCTTCTGTTTTACTCTGATTAATCTGTTAAAAGTTCTTCCAATTCCGACTAAAATAATACTGATTTTTCAGATTTATTTTGATATTTAGACTGTATTCTCTTTTGCCATTTAGTACCAGAAACTAATATATAATTTTATAACCAAATGGATCTGACATAAACATAATTGAGTCTTTCTCTCAGTTTTAAAGCATTACATCCTATACTCTTAAGTGATGTCGACCTTGAAGAATCGGATTATTAAGTTAAGAATGATATTTAAAGTTTTTTTAAGTTGCAGTAAGCTGGTAACTTTACATGACTCTCAATTTATCAGATAATAATAATCAGTTTTTTCCAGACATTTATAACTGAAGATTCTCTCTTTTTTGCAATAAGCATAAGGTTGCTGTTCTTATGGTTGATTATTATTTTTTGCAGGTACTTGATTGTGGATTACCGGTTTGGCAACGACTGTAAGTTGGGCATTGGTTAGAAACATGCAATTGAGTTGCCTTGACAACATCTGTTTTAGTCCAAGATGTGATGGTTTATTGTTACATAATCTTGTTAAACGCGATACTCTTTCTTCAACTGTTGTATTGCTTATAGATGGATTAAAAAAGATGATGGTGTTAGTTATATTGTTGGTATAAAAGGTTGATGGCTGTTTGCTCCAGTGTACTTGTAGTTTTATTATGTGTATTTGGAAGCAAACGCGGACTCAACGTGTAATGGGTATACCTTCAGATGAATTGGTTTTGACATGATTTTTTAGCATTTATTTGATTTTGTGGAACTTTTTTGATGATAAAAAAACCACATATTTTGGAATGTGTCGTCATCCCGCCACATATATTGGATCGGTAGCATGGGTGGGGTTTGGTGGTTGTGGTAGTGGTGGTGACAGGGAATGGTAATGGGTTCCATTTCCTTTGGTTGAACTAGCTTACTATTTGAAAGGAAATATTCAGTTAATTTGCATAGAGAATTTTAGTAAAATTAGTTCTAGTTTACAAATTATTTCTAAACCAAACACACGAAACTCATACTTTTAATTCTAGAGTAAATTACACATTGGGTCTGTTTAGTATATGATGAATTACAATTTACAGGTTGTCATTTGGCTTCGGACTTGCACTGTATGTCTTTTATTCAAGCATTTGCAAACATTTTGTCCTTTCCAAAACCCCATTCAAATGCAATTAGGCTATGTGTAATACGTCCCTCCCTCGCTAGACGAGGGTTGGTGATATGGCCTTCGGGTCCCGATGAGAACACCGAAAACACCCTGCTTCTCTGTCCACGGGCCCAAATCGTCCCAGCGGCTCCCTATCCCCGTCGGCTTTTCTTCATCCCCATTGGGCCACGTAGGCACTACCAACGGGTCTTTAAAAAAAAGCTTTTCGCATTCTATAAATACACACATCTTACCATTTTTCCACAACTATATATTCATTCAAAAAAAACTCTCAACACTCAAAATGTCTTCATCATCGTCTTGGATGACACAAATATGATTTTCCTAGGGGTGGTTGTGCATGTGGTTGAGGATGACAAAGTAGAAAGCTCTCGTCCGATCGCGAAAAGAATAAAGATAAGCAGAGACAAAGAAGAAGCACATAACTCGTTGCACATTCTTTGGGGATAATCCCAAATATTAAGATAACATGTTTAAGACATGCTTTTGAATGCAAAGAAGTCTTTTTGAACGAATTGTCAACGACTTAGAAAAAGAAGAGTCGTTTTTCGTTTAGGATGGGATGCTCTAGGCAGACGTGGTTTTAGTTGCAAAAGTGCGCATCCGCCATATGACGACTAGCCTATGGGAATGCACCCGATTCAATAGATAATTACTCCCGGATGTTAGACAAAACTTCTAGAGATTCTCTTGATAAATTACGTAAGGGTATTCGAAAAATTTATGGACCCCAATATATGCGCAAACCAATATGAATGACGTATTCAATATTTTGAGGCCCATAAATGTCAGGCGGATCATTCACATGATTTATGGTCTTGACATGCATTTTAAGGAGTGTCAGGGCACACAATGACCTCAATGTTCTTAATTTGTCGCCTTACTTAAAGACATGTTCATCTTTTGTAAACATTTGTTTTCTTTTCTAATCATTTGTTTTCTTATAGCATTCATGTAAAAAAAATAAAAATTATCGTTGTTTTCTTTTAATATAAGCTATTTTATTTCATAATAAAGCTTCAAAATATATTATTTCATATCAAACGTACTAGATCACTTTAAAATACGTTTAGATGACGTGTTAAGCTCATTTTGTTTTAATTAAAACCTAACTTGGCTTTCATCGCTAGATCACTTAAAGTCAATCAATCATGTGAATCTTACCTTTGAAATTTGAATTTATCATAGCTTGTAACACCTTACATAAATCTCATTCGGCTATAAACATGAGATCTTGTGTTGAGTTTAAGTGAAATGTTTTGTTTCAAATACCACCAACGTGTTTTGATGAGATAAACTTTTAGTGTTAAATATCACCAACATTGCCCATGTTATTAATTTTTTATTGTATTAGTATATCACTAAGAAACATTGGCGCAAATTGTGACATTTTGCAACCCATGTTTACTGTCATGCGCAACGCTCATGGTCTTGATTCGGGTAAAATTTACGTCGAAACACAAGTAAAAACAACCACATAGCAACGTTATAATGTCCAAAAAATTAGCGTAGAAAACACAAACAAATTTTAAAAACTCATATTACCTCGAATTTGACGACTTACATCAAGGTTATAAAATCCTGCCGGCTACTCGATTATGAATAACCAAATGTTGATAAAAAAAAACAAGTAGACGGTGTATTCAGAAATTAGAAAGAAGCGACGTAAGAATAAACATCGAGAAAAACAAAGCGTACTTGATGGGAAATGAAAAGTAAAAACATGTTATATTTGAGTACATCAATCACAAGTTGAAAATGCAAAACTCAACAAGAAGCTCAAATATAGTGTACACTTCAACAAACTATCTGAACGATGACCGTTGCAGCTTTTAAGTCAAAGTTTGGGTAAAGTTGTAATCTTACGTTTGGCGTACTCATGAGCAATGCTGATTGAACTCCTGCTATGTCGTAAAGAAAACTCAGCAAGTAATATTTGTTTCTCTTCCGATGTTAGATCACCATGACCACCCTGTATATAAAAAACATCACATTATTTGACTTTTAAATCCATTGTCTATGTTATTGTAACATAATCTGTTTATAGAATATCAAAACACATTTCAGTAACTTCAAGTCGCAATAATCAGATTCAGTTTTACAACACAAATACCCATCTACAAGATGTTAAAGGTGCTAAAATTAAGTTTATTTTTGGGAAATTGGATTTCAATAATCTCAACTTTGACCTATTGGCCTGTAATAATCCCAACTCACGAAATTGATGTCACTAGTTCCAACTTTTATATCATTTACCTGTGACAGTACCCAACTAACGAAACCTAACTCTGTTAGCCTATTGTTGACGTGACATAATGTCACATCAGCAAATTCTTGTCATGTTAGCATGTCACAACAAAAAATATGCCATGTCAGCAATATGCTAACGAATTTTAGGTTCCATTAGTTGGGTATTGTCACAGGTAAATGATATCAAAGTTGGGATTAGTGGTTGGAATTATTACAGGTCAAAAGTCAAAGCTGGGACTAATAAAATCCAAATTACCTATTTTTTTTTAAAAAGCCAGATGTGTAGGGTTCATAAAATCTTACCAACCGTGTAGTTCTATCACAGACCGCATGATGCATGAGGATCCCAGAAGCAACAGACACGTTGAATGAATCCACCATTCCTTTCATTGGAATACTACAATGCATATCTGACAGTTTTAAAGCTTCTTCACTAATCCCCCTGTGATAATAATCATTACAATAATAATCAAGATATCTAAACTAGGTTTATAATCTAATCAACCATGTAGTAGCCGTTTTTCTTTTTACTAATAGGAAATTAGGAAGTAGCTTATAAGATATGTAATCTAAAGTAAGATTTATGATTAAAAGAAATTTCATTGTAGTCCTGCAATAATCCAAAACAAAAACAAAAAAAAAAAAAAACTCATTTATGCACTTTTTCTGGTTTTAAACAGTTAAAAAATCTCTAGCAAACACAACAAGAACACGTAGTTACTACCTGCCCTCATTTCCAACGACTATAGCAGTGGGGCATGACCAATCCATATCATAAATGGAAACCTGAAATAGTAAATTAAGACCAAAGTCAATAAGGTATAATATTGTATATATTTATCATGATATTAGATTTGACACTAAAGTATGAAAGGTATTTAATTTAGAACACATATTCACAAGTCACAACTTATAAGTACCGTCTCCATCCCCACATGTGTTGTTGCAATGCGATAACCACGCGACTTCAAAACTTCAAAGCACTTTTCAGTTGAATCCCAAAGCTCAATATCCAACCATTTTTCAGCTCCCATACTAACATGACGATGCTCTCTATACCTAAATGTTCAAATCAAGTTATACTACAGAATGATCATGAAGATCAACATTTGTAACTCAAAACAACCAATTCAAGAACTTCTTTAACAACATATCATCAAATTGGGCCAACGGAATTACATAAACGTACACTTGATTTAATCAGTATGTATAAAATCGAAGATTAAAGTCACCTCAGATTCGATTAACACCTTTTGCTGCTGTCTAGTGACACCACATGAACAGACTGAAACCCTAAAGCATCAGCTGAACGAAACACAGCAGAAACATTTCCGGCATCTGACAAACCTTCAACCACCAGACATACTGAGTAGGTTCGATTGTTCACAACATTTCTAAATCTCTCCTTCCTAAGATCCATCAAAGAAGGTTCAACCGCATCCAATACCTCTCGGCTACTCAAAAACTTGTCTCCAGCTTTGAATCTATCCAAATATGGAAACCGATGGTTCGATTGAGGCTCAATCCTCCGTTCCATCTTCATAAAGCTTGTAACATCGTCGTTTGAGTTTCTCCATATCAAATCTCTAACAGTAGTTTGTTTAATTTCATCTTCTTCCACCTCCACCGGACATACAAAACTATCGTCGGCGGATTCAACAGAAACGGCAGCTCGAATTGAACCGTACGGTCTTGAGGATTGACGGTAAGATTTAAGCTTAAACCCTAGGACTTTAAATTGCAATATTTACATAATTTGATGAGTGAAATCATTAAGGAGAAGATACAAATGGAGAAGATGTTCGCATTCACCTGAATTGCCGGAGAGAAGGCGGTGGATTGGGAAATGGATAGACGGAGTACAAGTTTCGATGCGTGATGTACTGAACTCTAAAGAAGAGATAGAATACCGGCAAAGAAATTTACAGGCGCCGGCCATGTCTACGTTTTACTGTGACTTGTCGCCGGAGAAGACGACGCCGGAGACTGAGGATAAACGGCTATCGATCGGTGGCGGTGGTGGCGCCATAAGGATGATGATAATAGTCTAATAGTGAGGTTAAAAATGATAAATTACAAAACAACCCCTAGAGTATTAACCGATATGCATCATTGGTCCTACATTATCGTACATGCATGTTAAGCTTTTTCACTAAATTTTTTTTATAAATTATTTCACCAGATCACCTAATATTTTACTTGCAAAGATTTGAAATCTTACCACTTTAATGAAGGCTAAGCATCATACCATTAAATCATCTAATCATTGGTGTCTTTTCACCATCTAGACCTGGTTCTTACATCGATAGCAAAAACAGAATGCAAAAAGAGAAACACATGATATATATGACTATGAGGCGTGTTGCTATATGATCCAAGTCTTCCAGCTTGTTGATATTCGAGTTTAGGTGTTGCTATTAAAAAAAATAAGTATGTTCACTTGCTTAGGATAAATAGTATGCTAAAGTCCTTAGAAAGTAGTGCTAGTTAGAATGATATGGTCGTTAAAGTGTAGTTTATATTTTCGGTTTCAACTAGGTTTTTTGAGTATATGTTCGAACAATGGGCGATTGGGCAATGACAAACGCCTAATAACTTCGGACCATGAATGGATTATATAATATTCAAAGATCTATAGAATTACAAAATAATTACAGATTTAAACTATAAAGTTAAGTTTTGAAGATGAGGCACTGTCGTCCATCGCACATCTTCAACCACCGTCGTTCACGGACTTGCATCCCATCGCTTCATCTTCAACTTAACCCTATATTATTCATACGTTTCAGGACGAATTTACAACGGTAATCAAAGCCATTGGCGTCGTCCTTGTAACCACCACCAGCATCCTTGTTACCAAATCGAATTCAATCAACGATTAGGGTTCAATTTGCAAGGGGGGAGGGCGACTTTACAGGTCGATGGTGGCAGTGGTGGGGGTTAAGTCTCTCATTGCGAAGAAGAAGAACGAGGTGGTGGTAGTGTTGTGTTGGCCGTGGTTAGGGGCATGTGGCTGGAGATGATGCCGGAGTGTGGCGGTGGGAAGGCACCGATGGCCTGAAAATGAACGCATGGGTGAGAAGGGGTTGGGCTTTACGGAGGTTGTTGGCGTAGGTGGTCGCCGGAGGGTGGTTAACGAAAGTTATAACCAGAGGTCGTAGGGTTGTCGTCGGAGGTCATGACTGGAGGTGGTGTGGCTGGTGAACACGATGCTGATGATCGGATGGATAATGAACGCAAGGTTAGCGGTAAGGGTTGGGTATTTGGATTCTATCTTACAGTATTAGTCCTTCTAGAATAAGACAAAAGATTAAAAAATGACATGATAAACCCCTATGTGTAAAATGTCTAAACTACCATTCATTTAACGGAAAAAATTTACGTACGTTAGTGGTTTGGAGCTAACGGGGACAGATCGTAAACCCCAGGGAGGAAAAAACTGATTTTGAAACTATTGGAGCAAAAGGATTATTTGGGCCAAATCACATGAAGCAAAAAAGAACTTAACTCTAAACTATATATCCATTCTTTTTAGAAATGAAACTTTGACGGGTTACCTAGCTAGTACCTTCAATGTTTTTCACAAATAATGGATCTTTCACCTATGCCACTTGCGACATCTTGTACCAAAGGATCAAGGTATGTCAGCCGCTCAGGTTGGTTCATCGTCAATTCCGACATTGTCTTTTCTAATGATGATATCTTGAGAGATTGTCAGTTTTTTATATTAAAAGTTGTGGTTAAAAAACCTAACATCTTGTTTTTTTTTCTTCTTAGAAATGATGTGGCAAAAACCAAAATGCCACTCAAGAGCAAAATGTCAAGATGTCACTCTTGGGAAGGAAGATGTCTAACTTTACTCTTAAACCAAACTCACTTGCCTATTTTGATGCAAGATATCCTTATTCATTTGTGAAATGTTAATGTAAACTAGCTCATTTAGTAGAAGTAATGTCTCTAAAAAAGAAGGTCATGTATTTAAATATATGAAAATGTTGCAATTTTTGCAGTAAATCAGAAGTAGAATACGGTAGATTTGCCATTCAGTTATAAAAACATAAAGGTAGCCCTTGTGATGGATTAGAAGATTAGTCTCATTAATTAAAAGAAAATTTTAGATTATTTTAAAAATTAATATGATTCTATATTCAACTATAGATAATCATGTCCCGAAAAGATAAATGACGAAAATTAAAACACAATGGGTTTTAAAAGGCTTCAAATAACAAATTATATATTCATTCAACACTAAACTTCATAATTACAAATTAAAAAATTAAATAAAGAAGTAACAGAAGTAAATGGCACTTTGGTCGCCGGCAACCAAGAACCTCCAGCAATAAAATTCCCGACGGTAAACTTAGCCGCCTCCGTACTACTAGTTATCACATGATAACCTTTCCAGTTAACCCTTTTCGCGGTCGATGAACCCGACCCAGTGTTCATATACTCACCATAATACAACGTATTTAACGCGAAATTTCCACTCCACGACGTCCAACCAGCAGGATCGATCAAACCATCCAAACTCGATTTTAAAAAAACCGTTCTTGAATATTGTTTCCATGGTCTACCGAGGTAGGTTTTAACTCCGGACACACCTTTTAAATCAGAAGCCGCCGTGATACGGCAGTTGTGGATTGCAATTCCGGTGTTTTGGTTTTGATCGGTTCGACCTTGAGCGGTCAACGTGTTGGTCTTGTTTGGTGGCTTGCGAGCGTAAATGTTGCAGTTTTGAATAACTACGGCGGCGTTGCCGAAGATGAAGTCAACGGTGCCGTAAATGTTGCATTGGCGGTAAAATTGTCGGTTTGAGTAGACGTATAAGGTGTCTTGGTAACCTTCGAAGCTGCATCGGTAAAAGACTGAAAGATCGGAGCCGCTACGTGTGACAACCGCCACATTTCAGGTCAAACCTTGACTAAATCTTACGTACTTTTACACGTGTTATTTCATGTACGTGAATTTCATACTAGACTGTGTACGTATTTAAATACGTATAAATAAAATTAGTCTAACCAACGTGACGTGATCAACAACATGCAATAGTGAATGGATTGGTGCGATAAAATAATACGTGATAATCACGGTGCACCTATTATCCCGGATTCACTAATCAACATTAAACGGATAATAAAAATCCATGACGTGTGCCGTCGGATATCCGTAAA
>WOUH02000045.1:7661514-7690845 GCA_009936405.2 Stevia rebaudiana
CTTATATGAATATAACCAAAGCGTTTATTTCCTATAAACACTTAGTTAAACTAAGGTACCGTTAGAATTTCTAAGGTACTAAATACTAGATTCTAATCGGAAGAACGCTATTAACAGATGGAAGTTTATTTAATTCTCGTAATCACAATACTCAAAATTCGGGGTGTTACACAAAATCAAAGCCTTAACTACCAACCATTACACCCCTTCTCACCATTGCAACAACGAACAACCATCTAGCTGTTGTCTCCCACCATTAACCCCGCCACACCACCACCGTCATCCACCACTATCGTCATTCACCTCCCCAAGGGTCACAGCCACCATTGTCAACTGTGAAGCCCACCACCATAAATGGCCATCCATCACCATTGCAAAGTCAAAGCCTCAACTACCAACCATTACATCCCTTCTCACTATTATAACAACGGGCCACCACCGCAGCTGCCGTCCCCCACCATGAATCCGAGATCCACCACCATTCTAATCACCATCACCGTAACCCTTTCCACCTGCAAAAAACACCATCACTGTGGCAAACCTAATTTTGAAACCCACAAATCAAACCAAAGCACCCACGAATATTCAAAATCCATAATTTTGAAACCCTAGAATGGTGGAGTGACGATGAGCCACATAAACTAGACCAACATCTAGATATGTGGTGAGGTTTCAAATATGTGTGAGATGGACGGAAATCCATGTCAGAATCAATAGCCAAAACCGGAATCAAGATGGATGGAGGAAAACATCTCTGCCATGAACCCATGCCGAAATCACTCTCATCTTTGCTAGTAGAGGGGTAAGATGATATATTCTGATTGTTTTAAAAATTAAAAATAAAAATAAATATCATCAATCTCTCACACGTCCATGCTGCTCATCACGCTACCCCTTATCACACTCCACTATATAATGGTGTATTGGTGTTCTAGGTGTGATACATGTGCCACCTCACCTCCATGCCATGTACCACTACAAATACAGTAATAAAAATATTAACTCATAGAGTTATAGAAACGAAGATGAGACTCTTACACCTGATCAAAATAATTGATTTCCAGCCGATAAGATCAAGATATAAATGCTACACAGTCTCTGCGAACAGCTGTTTGTACAAAAGCCAGATTGGAGGCAAAACTTATAATTTATTCACAATTAATTCCCACCAAATCATTTCCATTGCTACAAAAATCCGAATCTATCATTCATCAATCTAGAGAGAGAGAGAAAGAAACCGTGTGCTTTTACGAGTGAAACCAAAAAATTGAAAGTGGCGGCTGCTTCCATCGTCCACACCATCACTTCAATCTGTAACAAAATATCTTATTGCAGATATGGCAGACACAAACGCCGGTTCACCACCACAACACCGCCGAGTTCCACCGATGATTGCGTTACCACCACCATCTTCCTTTGAATCATTATTCACCGGTGGACCTGGACCTGGACCAGGACCGGGGTTCAGCCCCGGACCAATGACCCTCGTTTCGAACTTCTTCTCCGATCATTATCCCGACGTCGATTGCCGATCCTTTTCTCAGCTTCTCGCCGGCGCTATGGCTTCCCCTGCCTCCGCGTTTGACGATTCCAAACAAACCGATTCCGGCAAGAAAATTGGGGGATTTAAGCAAAATCGTCCGACGGATTTGGTAATTGCGCAATCTCCATCTGGGTTCATGTTTCCATCGGTTTTTAGTCCTTCTGGATTCCTCAATTCCCCTGGGTTCTTCTCACCACTTCAGGTATTCAATCTTGTAATTTTAATAACTTTCTCAGTAATCAATGGCTCTTGAGGTCAAATTTGCTCATTTTCAGCTTCAATTTTGACTCAAATCTGAACTTTTGGTGGTGAAATATCTACAACCACATTAAGTATTACATCTAGCGTTGAAATTGGAAGATTATTGATCTATAGATATATATAATACCGAGTCAATTTGTACATTTGACTATATTTGAATAGAATGTGTTGTTGTTTGACTTTTGAGCAGAGTCCATTGATATCTCACCAACAGGCATTGGCTCATGTTACTGCTCAAGCTGCATTATCTCAATCTTACTTCAATCATGTTCAACCCGAAAATCAGCCATTTGAGGAACAATCACAGATAGTCAATGCAGTCAACGCAAAATCGGATCTTGAAGATTCCCAATTTGGATCACCAGACGAGTTATCAGTTTCTCAATCTGACGTTACTGAACCTCAACAAATGGTTACTGCATATACTGATACAAACGATGGCTACAATTGGAGAAAATACGGTCAAAAACAAGTCAAAGCAAGCGAGCATCCTCGAAGCTACTATAAATGCACATTTGTCAACTGCACTGTGAAGAAAAAAGTCGGTCAATCGCTTGATGGTCACATAACTGATATTGTGTATAAGGGTCAGCATAATCATGATCCACCTCAGCCTAATAAGCGCGCTAAACATGGTGCTAATGTGAACAAACCGAACAATTCTCATTCTCAATTGGAAACACGCGTAGTGGAAAAACCGGTGGTTGTTCAAGAATGTAATCAGTTGGTGAGAATTGATCAGGGGTGTAATCAGTTGATTGATCAAGGATTTAACCAGTTGATGAGAAATGATCAAGGATGTAATCAGTTAATTGATCAAGGGTTTAATCAGTTGACAAAATTTGATGAACCAGATGATGAACCTAAGCCGAAAAGAAGGTATGTTGTATATCTGACTCTAATAAATGATTCTAATAATGACACATGCCAACATCACCATTTTTACAATTTTTTGAATTTTTTATATTTTTTATTTTATCCTGTATTATACAATAGATATGAATTTCAAAACTACTAAAAAAATTTATTATCTAATTAAGTATGTATCTTATATATTTAAAAGAGTAAACTGAACAGTTTTAGTCCACCGTTAACAGAAACCATCCCTAACATTTCAATTCATAACGATTATTGTCGCAAATGTTTCAAGTATTAAAAAATTTCGTCCCTAACCTTTCAAGTCTTATCGGTTTTCGTCCTTAACGTTTCATGTCTTAACAATTTTCTTTTAAGGGTTTAATGATGAAAATTGTTAAGACGTGAAACGTTAGGACGAAAAGTGTTAAGGGTGCACTGAAACTGTTAACCCATGCAAATCTCAGAAATGAAAACTGCAGCTTATTCTAATTAAATTCCAAATTTGACTTTTTCTTTAATTTGTATAATTACCACTTTAATTTATGAAACTACTAAACACGCGTATTTTCCACTTGATTCATAAATGTATCGACTAGTTTCTTAATTTGTTGTCCTTCGTCGTATGTTAATTTACGTTAAATTTGACATTTTTGCACATCGATTGACGTTTTTTTTTTCACATGAAATGAAGGAATACGGAAGTCGGGCCCGTGGACTCGACTTTATCCAACAAGACGGTTTCGGAAACGAAAATTGTTGTCCAAACAAGAAGTGAAGTTGATCTTTTAGATGACGGGTTCAGGTGGCGTAAATACGGGCAGAAAGTGGTTAAGGGGAATACTAATCCAAGGTGATTATTATATTTTGGGATTTTTAATTGAGTTATGTTTTATTGCTAACTATTGGAACATATAAAATATGAAACCATTAGTTAAAAATGGAAGATTTTAATTAGGTCTTTTTTGTCCACTTTATTTATCAAAATGGTTCGATTTGTTTAATATAAGTTTTGAAATACGCAGGAGTTATTATAAATGCACATTTACAGGATGTAATGTGAGAAAGCATGTAGAACGGGCACCATTAGACCCGAAATCTGTAGTGACAACGTACGAAGGGAAACATGATCATGAAATTCCAGTATCGAGGCATCGAGGCTACAGTAATAGCGGTGGTGGGCAAATCGGTAAATCTACAAAAGCGTCGCAACGCGAAGACGCCAATTTAGGAAACAATGAAATGCGCGTTCTTTTACAGATGAAAGAAGAGGCAATAACCGCGTAAATGTTGTTCTTGATCAAGTTAAAAAGATGATTTTATGAATAATAAGTCTACTTCACTTTTTGTTTGATGGTTTACGGGAGATAATAAATTGTACATATGGGTGTGGAAGTGTGTTCGCTTGTAATTGTACTTTGTAAGGAGTCGATCGAATTGTAGGATATTGTTATATGTATGCTCTTAAAGGGCCATTTTTGGAATGTTGTATGGCAAAGTTGTAATTTTCTATAAACATGGTTTTTGAGGCTTTTAAGCTTTTATAATAACGTGATATTAAAAAATATGAGTTTAGTCGAGCAGTGTCGTGCATGTTCTTTTGTTGTGTCAAATAAATGTTCAAACCCGGATATGAAAAAGTTTTTTTTTATTGAACATAGTCTCAAGACAAAATGGTTTATAAACTGACATCTGAAAATGCTCATGAATGTTATTTTGTCTGCCCAAACCAATTAAGCCACCCTGATTAACTATATATTTTTTTGAATTACATATGAAACTTCCTCAATACCCGAGTGAACTTTCGTTAGACGGAATGTCAATCGTCCATATTGATTTTGACGTTTCAGGCCTGGCTCACCCATAAACATCATCAAAACAAAACCCACTCCTGTAGGTAATCATTCAGATCCAACTTGAAATTTGTCTCGGGTGGGATTTGAACACAAGACCTTCGAATTTTAATGAAGTAACCTCACCCTAAGCACTTGAGTCGGGTATCACTGATCTGGATAACGTATATTAGGTTAGAAAACGCCTATATCGGTATGGTATTTGGTAACATGACATACAACATTTATGAAAAATAAAGAATTATATCATATTATCTTGACCATTTTAAGTGTTAACAAGTCACAAAAAGCATAACAATATTCATTTTAGATGACTTATAAACAAAAAATCATCTGTTCAGTGTATTGGCTTTCAATGCTATTAACCCTAAAACAATTATTAGTGAGGGGCAAATCAAAAGCAAACCAAAACCGAGTCTACTAACATAGTCAAATAGCGCGATATTTAAATATCGCAACGATAAACAAAACTCTAACCGAAAGTAAAATGTAGAACGAGAATCATACCAATCTTAAATATTCAACCGAACCCTCACTATTACCAAATGTGATATAAAAAGTTAAAAACCCATCCAATAATAATAAGAAATAATAAGAGTAAGTAATTCAATAAACGAAAATGATTAATTGGTGACCAATGTCATAATTGGACCACCAAACCCAAATGATTAGGTTTTGTTAGCTTGATGGGTTAACAATTATCAAACCCAAAAAGGTGCGCCACATTTTCAAATTAAATTGTTCGTTGAGTCAATTCAGTTGGCCAATTCTCACCTTCTCACTCGTTTTTTCAAACCCTAATTCTGTTGCAGAGCACACCAAAATGATGATCATCAAATTGGACCCACAAATGTCCCTCTATTTCACTTTCCTTTTCTTCTTTAATTTCATTTTTTCTCCGCATATCTCGCAACACTCAGATGCCAGTAACACTTCATTTCAAAATTTGCAAGTTTGCAGAGAGTTTTTCGTTAGGGGTTTTCATCAGTTCTTGCGAGAATTCTTTGTCAGCTTTCTATTTCTGTTTAGTTTAAAACCAGATTCTCCCCAAAATGTATCAATTTGTTTCAAATTTTGAATAAGTGTCATGGGTTGCGTCAATTCCAAACATGTAGTTAGGTATTTCAGTTCGTTAGGTTCTTCTTCACTGAAGAATCTGAATCATGATCATAATGATAATCATCTTGTTCAACCATTGGAGAAGATGAACAAGGGAATACAAAATCATGACAATACTGCTGCTACTGCTGCTGCTGATGATGATGATGATGATGATGATGATAAGAACAGTAAGGTTAAAGAGGATCATGTTCTTGTTGATAATCACGATAGAGATTTCTTGAATTTGAATCCAATTAGTTTGAAATTTGAAAGATTCAGTGAAGCAGATCATGTTGCTGCTGGATGGCCTTGTTGGCTTACTGCGGTTGCTGGTGAAGCCATTGATGGTTGGCTGCCATTGAAATCCGAAAGCTTCGAAAGACTGGAAAAGGTTTGACAGTAAATTTCTTAAATCTCCTAAATTCTTGTAATCAATCATCTTATTTGTCAAACAGTAGTTTGATTTTGTAAGAATATCTTATGATCATCATACATCCTTACATGTATGTGTATAATTGTGTTTGGATATGTGTTTTCAAAGTAAACTGGTAATTTCAATTTTAAGTCAATATTCTGTTTAAATCCACATCCAAACACTGCCATAATTAGTTACATACATGCATTATTTAATTCTTTAAATTAATTACCTAATAAGAAACTATATATAAAACTGACCATTTTGGTTATTTTTAAGTTTTTTTTTTTTAAATTGTAGATTGGACAAGGTTCATACAGCAGTGTCTACAAAGCGCGTCACACCAAAACCGGTAAATTTTTTGCACTAAAAAAAGTGCGGTTTCACAATTTAAAACCCGAAAGTGTGAAGTTCATGGCTCGAGAGATCACAATCCTCCGTACGCTCAACCACCCAAATATCATGAAACTCGAGGGGTTAATTGCATCTAATAAATCATGTAACATATACTTTGTCTTTGAATATATGGAACATGATCTATCTGGATTACTATCATGCCCCGACATCAAGTTCAATGACTCTCAGGTTGTGTAACATCTTATTTATCAAAAATATATATATATATATATATAAATGTAACAAAGATTAATCATTTTTGTTTTTGTTGCAGATTAAGTGTTATATGAGACAATTATTGCAAGGTATTGAACACTGTCATTCGGTTGGAGTTTTACATCGGGACATTAAAACTGCAAATATTTTGGTGAATAATGAGGGGATTTTGAAGATTGGTGATTTTGGTCTAGCAAAGTTCCATGGACCTGAGTGTAGAGGATCGTTGACCGGTCATGTAGTGACTTTGTGGTATCGACCACCTGAACTTCTTTTAGGATGCACAAATTATGGACCGTATGTTGATATTTGGAGTGTTGGATGTGTTTTTGCTGAACTTTGTTTTGGAAGACCGATTCTCAAAGGAAAAACCGAGGTGAAAATATACAAAAGTTGTAATATTATATATCTGGTTTTTTTTTGTATGAGAATCGCGAGAATCTGGTTTAACTAATGAACTATTTATTATATGAATTGACCAAATGCGTGTAGTTTTATCAGGTTTGAGGTTTATTTTTATAAAATATGGTATGTATTTTCTTTTGTCAAAATGCATATATGCACATGTATGCACATTTTTATATTTTTTTATTTAAATAATTGAGAGAGATGATAAAATCAATGAAATAATGGAAGATTGAAATAAATCATTATTTTTCAATTTTATCTTTTTAAGATAACACGTTTTATGCGGTTGGTTCTCAAGTTTCAACATGCTATATGTGTATATATGTATATGTATATGTATTTGTATACGCGTATGTATACCTTTCAGAGGTGGGAAATGAGCGGGTTCAGTAATGGGTAATTTTTGGTACATGTCAGGTTGAATTGACCTGAAACATTTTTTGTCCAAATTTTTAAATATATAATTGATAAGTATACCAAATTGGTAAAAAAAAATGTAATGTTATTTCAATGATAAGTCTGATTTTTTCTATTAAATCTCTGAGGTTTTATGCTTTCCAAATACACTTTTGGGACTTATTTCGACCTGTTTGACCCACTTCTTTTTAAAGGTGTCTTATTTTTTTTAAAGAAAAAATGGGCTTTTTTCAACTTCTTTAAATTAATTTTAACATTTATTTCAGGTGGAACAACTGCACAAAATATTAAAACTTTGTGGAACCCCACCTGATGAATACTGGAACAAATCAAAACTTCCTCTTGCAACCATGTTTAAACCGCATCATGTTTATCAAAGTAGTTTAAGAGAAACATGTAATCAGCTTCCGGAAGCTGCAGTTGACCTTATTCAAACATTACTTTCGGTTGACCCTTGCAAGCGTGGGACCGCTACATCTGCACTTAATTCTGAGGTATCTTTTGTTCAACAACTTCATTGTCCAATTTCAAAGAGTTGACTTTTATAACCGGATTTTGTTCATAACAGTATTTTCATACGACGCCTTACGCGTGTGATCCTGCAAGTTTACCAAAATACCCGCCTAACAAAGAGATTCATCCAAAGGTCCATGATGCAGCAATTAGGTGAGTAATTAATGGTGTTTTAGCTGTTTTCAAGAAATTATGTCGAGTAATTTAATTATTAAATAGTAGAGTTAACTACAACTTAAATATCAGGTTCGGGTATCAAGGGTCTAAAGTAACAAGTTTGGGTTTTATGCTTGAAACTTTGTAAAGAGTTTTCCGTTAAGTTAGGGTGAAATGATCAAAATATCCTTTGACTTTTTAAATGGTCAAAGTCAAATGCTGAAAAGAATAGGGTTATTTTGGTCGTTTCACCCCAAGTTAACAAAAACGTTAACAAAAAATGGCGTTAATACCCAAACTAGTTACACAACTGAAAAAATAAATTCCAAAACTGTTACTTTAAACCTGTTCTTTGACTGTATAATTAAAATTATAATCCACTTTATATAAATCAAAGCAGTTTATGAGGCTATAAACACATGAATTTGAATTTTTTCAGCTCATTTTTTTTTTTTGAATTTTTTTATTATTTAATTTTTGAATTTTGTGCATTTTCTTACCCATGTTTACATAACTGAGTTGAAATCTAGTCTACTAAAACTGGTTAGACATTGAGATATCAAAGATAATTGTAATTAAGTTAAGATGTATGTTAGTAACATGATTTAACAAATGTCTTATTTCAGAAAGAAGCCAGGTGGCATGATTTGGGCATCTGAAGGTTCCCCAAAAACACGCGAAGAACAAACTTCTTTTTGCAAAGTGGTCCCTCATATTTCAACAAAAAACAATGGTTGTAATAACACTTCATATTCAAAACCATCAATTGACACAATGTCAATTACTACACAAGGGTCTAATTTTGAAGGCATTTTTGCACTCCCCGCTCAAACAACCGCTTCAAATGGCGGTTTTTTGTGGGCAACAAGAAGGCGGAAGTATGGTGGCGGTTTGACCTTTAGTGGCGGTGTAGTGGCGGCCTCTCAACCAGAAAATGGATTTAGAAATTGTAGGCTGCAAAGTCTTAATCAGACCGGTTCGTTTGATTCATCAAAAGTACACAACTCTCAGGATCTATTAAATGTAAGTTTACAAATTTGAAAAAAAAAATAAAAAAAATTGAGTTGACTTGATAAGTCAAAAAGTAGTTGCTTTGTTGTATAACTGATTCCTTTTTTTTATAAATGTTGTTGAAGATTGTGAATTTGTAAATATGACAGGATGAAGAAAAAACTTGTCTTGACACTTGCTCTCATTGCTGATTCGATCACACGAATTTTTTAGGGTTCAAGATCTCATAGATCTTAATATTGATGGAGGTATTTACATTCTCATTAGCTAATTAGTTTGATAATCGTTTAAAGTTGAGTTTTTTACCCGCAAGAATTTTAAATACAATTTTTTTTTTAATTTTCTTGGAATTGTTAGTGCATAATTGTGATGTAGAAGAAATCCTAAAATTATATACACCTGCAAAAGTCAACAGCATTAGTCTTCTGCTAATCATCTATTAGAATTCTAATTGTGAACATATAATTTAATATTTTAATCATACCTGGTTGTGAACATTATAAGCAAGCAGTTCGTTGTCAGAATAAATTTTTTGATTTGAAAATCAAACTAAAATATTATTTCCGAAACGATGATGAAAATTTATCCTGTATATACAAAACTAGTTGTGTAAATGTCAGTGGGTACATCAAAACTACAACAGTGAACCATATTGCTGACTCTAAATTAAAAAAATAAATAAATAACTTTCCTTTTTTTTATATAATTCTAAGCAAAATTGACTTTTTTTTAGGTAAATCCCAGGATTGATGTACAAATGACCAAGAACAATTATGAAGAAGGAATCAAGATGATCAAGTTTCATCAACTGCTACTAATGTGGGTATTTGACCAATTAACAAAGTCAATCTTGTTTAATCTCAAACAACAAAGAACTTTCTCTAGCAACTCTTCTGGTTTCTGAGCCTGTTTTTTCCAAAAACAATTATCATAAATCATTTTTGTTCTTGTTTATAAAAAACAGATATGGATGTTAGTTTACAACTTACCTGAATTGTTAACCCTAGATTCATTATTGCGTATTTAAGGCGTTCACGAAATGCATCTAATCCTTTTCTTGCTATGTAACTAAACCGATGAAAATTGTGACACCTCACGAATTCATGTCAATTCTTACTTTTACAAACTTGCTTACGTGTGCCTATTTGCTTTACGTTATGCTTAATTTGTTTAGTGTCTTCTCAAACAAATAGTTGTGACTTCAAATCATGTAAGTCAATTGTAATGATTTTGTTTTACAAATCTGGTTCATGTTTAAGAAAAAATGCTCTCAATAACCATCCATTTGATTAAGTTGTTTTAGATGATAATGATCAAGGCCCAAAATTTACGTTGTAACTATAGTTATCATTAACGGTGAAAGGGAAAAAACCATCAGACCATCTCCAATGGTTTTTACTCATCTTAAACCAAACACGTCACCCCAAATTATCACCCACTATTTCCAAACTCATTTTCTACTCCAACACTACATCCACTTTCAAACACTATTTTTATATTATATTATATATATATATATTTATATATGCGAGTGTGAGTGATATTTAATATTGGGCCCACAATCACGTTTGGAATTCCGGATGAAAATCCGGACATCACCAACCGGATGATTCCTCATGTTTGTAACCGGACATTCGCGTACCATAAAACCAACTTCATGGTACGGACTATGCGGAACCATTGAAATTATTAGCTATCCTCCACACGGATTCTAGACTGACCTTTTGACCGAACCCAAAATAGTGAAAATACCAAGTGAACATTAACAAGTCAAAACCCTTACAAAACCTTAGGGTGCGTTTGGTTGGCACGTAACCAACTGTCGTAGCTACCAACATCTGCCAAATTGATTTTACATTTCTATTCCATAACAAATGTACCAACCACACACATTTCCTTATTTTAAAGGAATCCTTCAAACTCCAATTCAAGTTAGATTTTTCAAATCCAATCCTTCAATCCTTCAATTCAAGTTACATTTCTATTGCCTTTTTGGGTGCATTCACATTTTATTTCGATTAACATATACACTAACCAAACACATCATTTCAAAGGATTTCTTTTAATCCCAATTCCGATTCCAATTCCAATTTCAGTTCCAACAGAGTTTCACGAACCAAGCACTCCGGTATTGAATTGTATATTGGATGATTTGATCCCAACTCAATGAACAAAAACAACCATACAATCCTTACAAACAGCATACACTATATAAATGCTTAATCACGAGTCTAATTAACATAGCAAATGTTAGGAAGATCAAGGGAGCTCCAAAGCAATAACTCTCCATCACTTAAAGACGAACCCGTATCAATTACCTTGTTGGCCTCTTCATTATTTGCTCCACAATCGGTTCTCTGCATTTTGGACCCTCCGGTTCCAAACTTCCGCTTTAAACACTCGGGTATACCATGGAACGCGTAAAGAGAAGCTGAGAACTTGCGCTCGTATTTCATCCGTTTCATTGCTTCACTTATTGTCATTGGCTCTTCTTCCTCACTTGGCTCTAAATCGATTTCTTGAGCTATATCAAATGGACAAAAGTTGAAACCCGGTATTCCAACTTCATCAATCAACTTGAAATCAAACCTATCTTCTTCTTTCATTTCACTTCCGACGTTTGTATCTTCTCTTGAACTCCGATATACCGCTTGATCATCACAACGATTCACGTCAACAGGTAAAGATGACTCAAAGCTCGTGTTGCGGTAAAGATCACTCGCATCGTTGACAGGTAGGCACCCGTCAAAATCCATAAGCAAGTCGGTAAAACACGTATTTGAGAACTCTGCCACGTCATCTCCGAATCCTTCCGGTTGTGCCACCTCAGCATGACGGTTAACCGTCATCGTAGAAGTGTTCCGTGATGATGATGTTGCTGCTGCTGATCCAGATGCTAAAGACCGATTTCTAGCTTCGAGCCTACGAAGAAGGAGACTAGTGACTCTGGATGGAAGCGCGGGGGCGGTTGAAAACGGTTGAGAAGGCCAGAAATTGGTTCGCGTGTTGGCTCCACGAAGCAAGCAAGCGGCTTCATCATAGGCTCGAGCCGCTTCTTCAGCGGTGTCAAAGGTTCCTAACCATACTCTAATCTTTTGTATGGTGTCTTTGATTTCTGCAACCCATCTGCCCGACGGCCGCTGGCGGACCCCCACAAATTTCTTCCTGGCTCGTCGGGGTCCACCGAAGGCTGCGGTTGCCAACTCCTCGGTCAACATCCCGTCCCATGAAATGTTAAATTCGGGACTCGGTTCTTGACCAGTGGCTAGCTTTCTCTTTCTAGCCATACCTCTGTCTAAAAGTGTAATTTGTGGTTTCTAAAGAAGCTTAAAGTGTTTGATTTTTGGAATACAACAGTTGCTGATATGAATAAGGTAAATGATGATGTGTTTATATAGATGCTGAAGGAGAAGAGGTCATGATGTATGTCACATCTTTATGTTTATTTTATAATCATGTCAAAAAGGTGAAATTTGGACACTTCTCCCTGACTTATTCAACGACTAAAATAATCGAGGATTCCCTTATTTATTTACGTAACTCATTAGTGTTGAAGAGTTGATATTTAACTTCAGTTGTCACAACTCTTAGATTATTCTATAACTGGGTCTAAAAGGTAATCAAGGAATAATATAATCATTTCTAAAGAGTGTTTGAGCCAACTAAATTGGTTAGTTCATTATTTATGGTGTCTCTAAAGCCTGACTACTTCTTGGTGTAGTGGTGGCAAAATGGGCATGTTGAGACACTTGAATAACGGGTCAGTCAGTTGGTTTACTCCACAAACATTTGTTGTTTGTTTACTAATTTAATAGTATTTTGTAAATATAATTGGAAAAATGACTATTATCTACTCCTTCCGGATGATCTGTCCTTCAAGGGTGTATAAGGGAAATAGTTTATGATCAGTGCAACAAGAAGCAACCAACAAGACGGGTTTATGGATTTAAGTCTAATTTGAGAGCATTCATAGTATGTTCCCCATCCCAAGTTCTAAATTATGAAAAAAGACATGTGATTTTAGCTCCATGTCTATTTCTCATCCCCAAATATACCTTTTGAATATTTTTGTGAGTGGTTGTGACTTGATGAGAAAGAAACATTGATGACATAAAAAAAGGTATTATAATTGAAATGAGGATAGATATGGGAAAATGCCGTGGGAGATTTTTGAAAAACGGTGAATAATATTATCTGTAGTAATTTTTAGTTAATTATAAGGATACGAACCCTTCTATGACGAACATTATAATGCAAAGTCGCCGCATCAGAATTTGAAATCTGTGCAAATATATATATGTATAGGTGTATCATATATTAAGATATGATTACAAGTAGAAACTCACCACAATCTGATTAGGAAGGAGCTCAATTTATTGTTATTGTAACCGTTTATGAGTAGCCTAATAGTGTTAAAAGCCAGGGGACAAACACACAAAACCTGACTATTTAAAAATAAATAAATAAAAAATTAAACAGTACAAAACGGTCTAGTGGCAGCTAATGCTGACATCCACATTAATTTAATATTATGGAAAGTTAAATATGCATGTAGTATATATTATTCTTTTTATTATAAATTTATTAAGATTAATTAGCTTTGACTATATATATATGGTTATATTAAACTGTTCAACACAGTAATTAAAAGATAAGATTGTGAAATAACATTATTATGATGTATTTATACGATGAGTAAATAATTAATTTATGGTGGAAGTTTGAGATGCTCTAAATCTCTCAAATTTTTGTGTTATAATTTGGTAAAATGCTACATGGAGGTGGTTTGGGTTAGATGTTTTCTGATGAACAAATGGCAATAATACTTTACAAGTCAAAGGTAATTATTATTCTTCCACGTGGCATATCATGAGCAAATCCCTCAATCGACTATATTTAGAAGGTTCTTAAATAATAACATAACTGTATAATATTCAACTCTACTAAAAGGACCACACAGGAGAATCTGGGCATATGTCAACCAAATTAGTCAAACTAACCAATATTGAGCTCACAAAAGGATTCACTGACCTTTTAAGAGCTGAAATAGGTTGATAACTAGTTCTGATGCAAGGTATAACTTTTGATGCACAGGTTACAAGTCACTGTATCTTTATTATTCAAGATTGATCATTACAAGTCACAAGGTGAACAGGTGATAGTGTGATACCAGGAATTTTGGTAAGCAGAAGTTGAGACTAAACAAATTAAATACGAATAAATATAGAGGTTTTTTGAGCTTTCAGTTACTAGGAGAAGGGATTAACATAATATATAGACAATATCATAACATTAAGGAGAATCTAACTAGTTTCTGAACTCTGGACAACATGCATCAAGAAAAGATTTGATTAAACAAGTACAGTGTCAGTCACAAAATACATAGCAACTGCTAAATACTATTAAACGCGTCAAGGAAAGTGCTTGATGATGTATAACTGTAAGTCTGTAATTAGGAAAAAAAAACTAGCTGACCATCTTAAATCCGACATTATTGAATCTTCAACATGACAATGCTATTTTACATCCTAAACAACAAGAACAACCTAAGCCAGATACGCGCTTCATATCCATTATTCCAATTCCTAAAAATTTGTCTTCGTTGCTTAAATTTACTCTTCTTTTTTTATTAAGCTGATGTACCTACCTTTTTCATTAGTTTAATGATATCATTCAACATTAACCGGTAATGTTATAAGTCGTGATGTTAATTCCCTCATGGCTATAAACTTCAGCTGCGCCTTAATCAACTGGACTATGAACACGCGAGTGTTAACAAGTCAAAACCCTTAAAAAAACTGATTGAATTGTATATTGAATCCGGACTCGGTGGACAAAAAACCATACAATCCTTACAAACAACATAACTATATAAACACTTACGCTCCAGACTAATTAATTAACATAGCAAATGGTAGGAAGATCAAGCGAGCTCCAGAGCGATAACTCCCCATCACCTAAAGAAGAACCCAAACCCGAACCCGCATCGGTTACCTCAACATTGTTGTCTTCATTATTTGCTCCACAATCGGTTCTCTGCATTTTGGACCCCCCGGTTCCAAACTTCCGCTTTAAACACTCGGGAATACCATGGAACGCGTAAAGAGAAGCGGAGAACTTGCGCTCGTATTTCATCCGTTTCATTGCTTCACTTATTGTCATTGGCTCTTCTTCCTCACTTGGCTCAAAATCGATTTCTTGAGCTATATCAAATGGACAAAAGTTGAAACTGGATTCAATTTCATCAATCAACTTGAAATCAAACATATCTTCTTCTTTCATTTCACTTCCGCCGTTTGTATCTTCATCTTTCATTTCACTTCCGTCATTTGTATCTTCACTTGAACTCCGATCTACCGCTTGATCATCACCATGATTTACATCAACAGGTGTAGAGGACTCAAAACTCGTGTTGCGGTAAAGATCACCCGTATCGTTGACAGGTAGACACCCGTCAAAATCCATAAGCAAGTCAGTAAAGCACGTATTTGACAACTCTGCCACGTCATCTCCGAATCCTTCAGGTTGTGCCACCTCATGATGACGGTTAACCGTCATCGTAGAAGTGTTCCGTGATGATGATGTTGTTGCTGCTGATCCAGATGCTAAAGACCGATTTCTAGCTTCGAGTCTACGAAGAAGGAGACTTGTGACTCTGGATGGAAGCGCGGATGTAGTTGAAAACGGTTGGGAAGGCCAGAAATTGGTGCGCGTGTTGGCTCCACGAAGCAAGCAAGCGGCTTCATCATAGGCTCGAGCCGCTTCCTCAGCCGTGTCAAAGGTTCCTAACCACACTCTAATCTTTTGTATGGTGTCTTTGATTTCCGCAACCCATCTGCCAGACGGCCGCTGGCGGACCCCCACAAACTTCTTCCTCGCTCTCCGGGGTCCACCTAGGGCTACGGTTACCAACTCTTCGGTCAACATCCCGTCCCAAGAAATGTTAAATTCGGGACTTGGTTCTTGACCAGTGGCTAGCTTTCTCTTTCTAGCCATACCTCTGTCTAAAATTGTAATTTGTGGTTTCTAAAGAACCTTAAAGTGTTTAATTTTTTTGAGGTAGTTGAATACAACAGTTGCTGATATGAGTAAGGTAAATCATGATGTGTTTATATAGATGCTGAAGGAGAAGAGGCCATGATGTATGTCACATCTTTTTGTTTATTTTATAATCATGTCTAAAAGGTGAAATTTGGACACTTCTCCCTGACTTATTCAACGACTAAAAATAATCGAGGATTCCCGTATACGGCGCTTATTCATTAAGTTAATTCTTTAGTGGTGAATAATTCGTATTTATTTTCAGTTGTCACATCTCTAAGATTAATTTATAATTGTGTCCAAAAGGTAAAATTTGGACACTTCTTCCCCACCTAATCAAAGACTTAAATAAACATTTTTTATAGTTATTTATTCTAGAGAGAGTTTGACCCACTTTAATTGGTTAGTTACTTTCTTTATGGTGGCTCTTAAGCCTTACTATTGACTAGTCCTTGGTGTAACCATGGTGAAATGGGTGGGTTTGATGGACGACTTGAATAACGAATAAGGGGTCAAAACAGATAAACTGTTGGTCCGAGTTGAAACGGGCGGGTCGGTTGGTTTCATCTACAAACATTTTATTTTATCATTTTCATTAACTATATAATGTGTTAGATGTGATTAGAGAAAGTATTACAATGCAGAGTTGATATGCATCAACAGTTGTACTCTGTGCAGAGATATATGTACAGGTGGTATCATAGATTGTTACAAGTAGAAACTCACCAGAATCTTATTAGACGCTCAATCTAATGTTATTGTCATCATTGATGGATAATCTAATAGTGTTTAAAGCTAGGTGACAAAATGGGCTAGTGGCACTAATGCTGACATCCACTTAATTTAAATATTACAAATTGGCACAATTAAATTAACAAAGATGGAAAGTTAAATAATGCTAGTAATGTATATTATACTTATATATATATATTATCAATTCATTAAGATGGTTAGGTTTGACCATACATATATATGGTTGTATTAAATTCTTTAATTTTTAATACACTATTAAAATACTATAAATTTGTAAATTGTGAAATAATGTTGTCCTACTGTAATTTAATGGTACAACTTTGAGATGCTAAATTTCTGTCAGAGATTTTGGCTATACTTTGGTAAACTGCCACATGGAGTGATGGATTATTTTCTTAATGGCATTGAACTTAGGATAAATTATTATTAATGGGTTTGAGTTTAATGTTTTAAACTTATAATAGGAACAAATGGCATTTGTAAGTCAAAGGCTATTCTTATTCCTCCATGTGGCATATCATGAACAAAACAGTGGTTACCCTCAATCTGACTTTATTTAGAAGGTTCTGAAATAATATAACTTTATATTCAACTCTACTAAAAGGACTATATACAAGAGAATTTGGGCATATGCCCTCTTTATAACTATTTCAGATTAGTCAAACTACATATTTATATAGAAACTATGATAATTAAGTAATAATTGAGCTCACAAAAGGATTCACTGACCTTTTGAAGAGCTGAAATAAGTCAGTAACTAGATCCAAGGCAAGGTATGACTTTAACTGCACAAGGTACAAGTCACTGTAGCTTTATCGTTCAGGATTTGATAATAGTAAATTTGTGTAAGTCATTATAAATCAAGGGTACAAGTTAGAAGGTACAAAAAGGTGTTAGCAGGAATTTTAGCAGCCAGAAATTGAGACTAAACAACTGAAACAAAGCAAAATACACAAAGAAATATCAAGTTTGAAGAGAAATAGAAAATTTTCATTGATAAAGAAACTAATTGAGCATATAACAATGTCATAGTGCATAAAATACATAGTAGTTGCTGGATACTATTCAAGGCTTCAAGAAAAAGTGCTTAATGATGTATTATTATGAGATAACAAAACAAAATCACCATCACAAATCGGACATTATTATTGTATATTCAACATGACAAAACTATTTTACATCCTAAACAACAACAAAAAAACTAAAATGGGTATTACAGTCGCATCAAGCCAGGTTCAGTCACGTTTCTATATAACTAAGATCAGAGAAAAAAAAAACTGCACTAAAGGCTTTTATATCAGTAAAACCACACACATTCCATCCATACATGCAGAAAGGTATATATGGGCTATTGGGCCAAATGGCCCAAATGTGATGATCTTACCGCGCCACGTGTCAAACTTGTAATATGTTGAAAACATGTTCAACCTTTTGAAAAAGTACGTGTCACGTCTCGGAAGCAAGAAGTGGGGCAGTGTGACCATCGGTTCTTCCAGAGAAATGAACCGGTTTCAAAGCCGGATCTTGATACGCAGTGATTAGTTTATCATGAAAATCAGACATCGCGTCATCACTTCTGTCTTTCTTTATCATGCTCTGTACAACAAATATTGTTTTTAGCAAACACAGCATATAGTTTTTATTTTAATGTGGAAAATTATAATTATGATGTTTTAAGAAACCTCAGCAGGATATCCTTTGAAAACTGGCAAGAAGCGCTTTCGACAGTAGTTGTTGAACAAAAAAGTGATGATTGGGAGTGGAATAGTTAAACTGGAAGCCAAAGGAAGTTTCTTTAAACCGAATATACCGACAGCAATCATGTGCATTAATATTAAGGAGAAAATCATTGAGTTATGCACAATTGGCCAAAAGGTTCCACCGGTTTCAAATTTTGGTTCATAAACATTCAGCAACTGTAAAAGAAACAATATCAGAAACAAGTTTATTATTTATCTAAACAGTGTTGAAACATCAGATTAGTATTGACCATTGATTAGTGTGAGACACATTCTACCCATACAAACAGTTTCCTTTTAATCTAATTCTTTTATATTATAACTAGCCTATTGACCCGTGTACTACACGGGTGTATTAGACAGTTTATTATAGAATTGTATTAGACTAGTATTAGAGGGGTCTAATTGTATTTATGTATTCTATTTATACACATGTACTGATACGTATTTCAATATAATACAAATCACAATATTCAACTAACTCTATATCAAATTGAAGGCTAAAATCGAAGGCTAAAATCGATAGTAGTAAAAAAGGTAAAAAATGTGTATATATATCAAATTGAAAGAAGACATATAAAGTTTTTAATCCAATTAGAGCATTCACATCTATTTCTTCATCTTTATCTCTATAATTCACTAAAAATCACTACCTTTTCTCTCTTTAATTCAATTAAATGATAATTTTTTATGCCTTTATCACTACTTTTTCTCTCTCCTATTCAATTAAATAATATTTTTTATACCTTTATCATTACATTTTTCTCTTTCCAATTTACTTTGATAAACATTGTTTCTCTATATTTACTAGTTTCATCAGTTTCTCTATATCTTCATACTCACAACCACTATTATACTATCTCTATACCCACTGCCTACATTGTCAATTACATTCAAAATGGTGGTTAACAGTGTCTTGGTTGGTTGTTTTGTCATTTTTTTAAATTGGTAGTTAACGGTTAAGCCCAAATTTCTCGCCAAAACTGGGCGAACCATACAGCTTTCTAGTTCAAAAATTACATATTTTCTTTAATTTGATATTAACTTTTGTGCTGCAAGGATGAACTGGCACAGGATTGCAGTTTTTGTAAGGATTTAGAAACCTGGATATCGAGAATGGGAGCTATAAAGTACATAAAAATACTTAGTGTGTGTTCTTGTTGATAGAGGCAGGTAATAAAGAGCCATTTTGGTCATCCGTCAGTGGCTTCCGTGGTTTAGTTTTTCTTCGTTTTGTGCCCATTTTTATTGGTCACGTGAGACGAATACTGTAACGCGTTGGCATCTTCATATATCATTTAACCGAATTTTATAGGTTTAAAAGTACTGTCAAGAAAGGAAATGAGTCTCACTTCAATTTAATTTGTCACGGACAAGATTGGTTCATGAATCATTTTTATGGTCGATAGATTGTTTTGTTATGATATGTTTCAACAAAAAGTTAATTTGTATTTCACATGTTAACTATTAATAATGGATAACATATAGATGTCAGATGATGTCGATGGGGTGGCATAAATTTGTTATTTCCTAAGTTTCTACTTACAGAGTACAATTCCACTGTATAGCTTAGTATTGCACAATAGATTAATAAGATGAAAGTGTAGGTGCATACTGTTACAGTTAGACACTACCAATCAATTATATCATTGTCTAAACACCAAAATCAACACAAAATCAATGCAATCAACATCTCCTAGCCAACTACTAAGAAGAATTAGCCAAGTATCATACTTTAATTCATAAAAACGTTCATAAATAGATTATAAGTCATTCTCAATCAGAAAACAAAGAAGAAACAACAGAAACAAAAGAAAACAATGTTTAAACTCTAAAACAGCGAACCAAATTATTCTAATCCCCTCAACAAGCTTCAAACTTGAATGCTCGTGCTGCTTCCTGCTCCAAAATCATGCTTAAACCCCAAAGGAATGAACTCTAAAACCCTCAGCTCAAACTATTTACAATTGAAGATTAGGGTTTTTGGTTGATTAGGGAGCTACGCGTACCGTGCAGCTGTAGCATGATCCCTCGCGCGTAGCTCTTAGGACAAAATAGTCGAGGGCCAAATTTTGCTTTTCCTCGGCTCGCGCGCATCGCACATCTTTTCTTCTAATGTTGTGCGTATAGCGTAGCTAAGAAAATCCAGAATTCTTCTTTATTTTTAACACGATTGTCTCGTTTTCTCTTGAATGCTCGTCCCTTAACAATTATGCTCCGAAATAATCAATTAAACGACTCTATTTACATAATAGAATGCTATGTGTTTTACAACACATCTGACTTCATCACCAAACTCCCACGATCTTCATGAAGTCGCGATAGTTTTAGGGTTATCATTGATCGTTTGACTATATCCGCAACATTTTATTCCTATTCGTGAGGATTTTCCCGTTACCACTCTAGTGCAAATCTACATCGACGTTGTGGTTAGTCGACATGGGGTACCATTGAATATAATCTTGGATCGAGATGCTCGTTTTACCTCTCGTTTTTGGCAATCCCTACAACCTGTCTAGGGAACTCGATTGAACTTACGCATGGCATACTATCCCTAGACCAATGGACAAACCGAAATCACTATTCAAACGTTGGAGGACATGCTATGGGCTTGTGTAATCGATTTGTGCGGAAATTGAGATACTTTGCTGCCACTTGTCGAGTTCTCATACGACAACAGTTTTCATACAAGCATTGAAATGGCACCGTTTGAAGCATTGTATAGACGGAAGTGCCGATCTCCTATATTTGGAACGTGTTCGGTGAAGCACAAATCACCGGCCCAATCCCTATCCAAGAAAAAACTGATAAAATTGCACAAATCCACGATAATCTTCTCAAAACTAGAAGACGACAAAATAGCTACACCGATAAACGTCACAAACCTTTGGATTTTCAAATCGGTGATTGCGCCCTACTCAAGGTATCCCCTTGGAAGAGTATGGTCCGTTTTTGTAAGAACGGTAAACTAGCTCCTCGTTACGTTGGACGATTCAAAATCATCGAACGCATCGGGAAAGTGGCATACAAGTTGAAACTTCCCGAAAAACTTACTAACATCCATCCTAATTTCCACGTGTCAAACTTAAAGAAGTGTCTCGTCGATGAAAACCTTCACATACCAATCAACGACATAACCATTTAGGAAACCGTGCACTTCGTAGAGAAACCTTTGGGAATAGTATATCGTGGTGAAAAGGTTCTCACAAGAAGCAACATAGCAGTTGTACTCGTTCGATAGGATGCAAAACGTGAACCCGAACTTACTTGGGAATGATCACATTAAAACCAAATATCCGCAACTACTCACTAAAGCTACTTCTTAGTTTAAATTTTTTGATGAAATTCCCTCAAATAGGGGCTACTGTAACATCCATGAATTTTTCTATGTAATCCTTTTAATCACGATTTAATAAGAAGCGTATTCAAGTACAAAGTTGCATTTCATTACCTATACACTACTTCAATAATACATAACTAGACGTGTGATACAAAATAATTACAAGCAAATACAAAACATATTAAATCAGTTAACTATATCAAAAACAATAAACAATTCCAAACTTCTGGAAACCCTAAACCTACATGATACACGCAGCCAACTTGACGCAGCTACGCGATACGCGTAAGATTAAAAAATGAGTCCGCCCATTGAAACTTGAGCGATACGCGCACCACCCACAACACAACCCACGCGATACGTATAGGTCTCCTCGGGCATAACTTTCTTGTTTCTTACAAAACATTAATCAACTACCAACCAAATGCATTGATACACCTCCCACACCACCCAATCAGCTGGTATCTCAACCACCAGCTGAATTCATCTCCTCTCACTATAAATGCAAGCCATTTCGCTATGAATTCTCTTGTTCATATCATCTCTAAGGAGCTTTTGCAAGAAATTGAGCTTTTTTCATCCTCCTCGTAGTAGTGAAGACTTGAGAGCATTAGGGTACAACTTTCTTTGCTAGCTTATTTATAGTATTATATCATTTTTCAATCCATCTTGCTTGCAAAAATAATCTACATAATCATCTAAACATGTTAAAACAAATGATTTTCAGACTTTTGCACACAAGAACACTTTCTGTTTTGAAGACCCACATTCAACAGAATGCATGGGTCTATTAACAGCCTCAAATGACTTGGTCCAATAAACCAAAGATGCAGTTAAATGTGTTATCTTTCATTTGCAACTTGAATTACACGATTTAGATGTTATTTTCTATGTCAAACCTATTAAACAAGCCCAAAGGGCCGAACTACATATTATAAGGGTGTATTTGCAGAAAATATATCTTTGTGTGTATCCAACCAAACCTTTTCATTCTTGACATTATGTAAGCCTTAATATGTAATCTTTATTCAATTGGAATCACTTGATTTGGGGTCGTATGCTATGTTAAACCTATTTTCCAAGCCCGAATGGCAAATTTGTCCAAGTGAGAGAAAATATATGCAGACTTACAGATGGCACCATTTCTTATGTGCTTACCAAACCAAAATAGCTTGATTTCTAAATTTCTGAAACTTTTAAGATGTTAGCTGATAAACCCAACTGGTCTTACATTATTTGGCATTTCCTACAATATTTTATGAATGTAAACATTTTTCTTGTCAAAACTGCTCATAGTTTGATAGCAATCTGTTCCAAAATTTTTACTGAACATTTGTTGATCTAAAAATTACAAAACAATACCACTGGAAACCTAACACACATAAGTACTACTGTCCAAATTTTATAAGATAACTACTCACCACACAGGTTGAAAATTGTTGCTTGTTATGCTTGATTGGAACTACATCTCTTGCTTACTTGCTAACATATTATCTATTGCAATGTGAGTTTACAACTCCCCTTTAGTTTATAAACTCGGGGCTGAAACATTTGAACCTTTGAACTATTTCAAACTATATGCATTGTTGAACTATTTAACTATGTTGTCTTAAACTATTTGTTTCAACTATTGTTGAACTATGTGTGAGATGATCATTAACTTGTTTCAAGCCACTATTGGTTGGTGATAGATCTAATGACCTAACCAAGCCAACTAAATAGTGAGCACACTAAGCTCTATTATTGAAGGGTAGTATTGAAACCATACCTAACTCGGTAAATTAAGGTTTGTTCCCAATATATAGTTGCATAACTAGTTTCCGCATTTGGTTTTTTATAACTTGTTCATATCACAATGCAAATTCTTGATCTATATAACTAATGTTTATAAATTATCTTAACAAGTTGACACTTAATTTCCCGAAATGTTTCAAGTACGAATTTAGCATGAAGTATGATGATTGCTTGTTGTTGAAGCATGTAGTAGGACGCATGATGCTAGAAGTTATATGTTATTATGATTTGAAAGCTATGAACAATGGTGTTGTCTTGATTGTATTTTTGGTTGTAAAACAATATAAATTGGATGTTTTAATATACGAATTTTATATTTAGTGAACCATTGAGCTATTGAACAATCATGAAGTCATGACGGTGTTTCCGCCACCGGCAGGCTGTGACAATTCGTCCTTATTGATGATAGCGAATGGACTCATTCTTATGAATAATCCATTCGTGTGTGTGATCAATTTTCAAAACACAAATTAATTTTCAAGTTTTGATTTTGACATTAAACACCTTTTAAGGTTTCTTTTTTCAAACATGATTTAACGTTTCAAGTTCAATTGAGATGATCAAATTTATATAGATTTAAATTGATTAGCTTGGGTTTTCACTGGTATTTAAGAATTTAACTTTGACTTTTTGTGAAAATTTAGAATTGAGACTTTGGTATATCAAAAAATACAGAGAATCATTTTTTTTATATAGTTTAAACTAAAAACATATTTAAAATCATTTTGTCAATTTTTAAATTTTAACTATTTACAAGCAATTAAAAATTTTAAACTGTGCAAAACTATGTTTTTTCTTTTTGTTAGAAAGAACCGAATATGGGATCATATTTACTTTGTATTTAGGACAACACGGTATTTATTCTTACTTTTAATTTTTTTTTACTAATTATTTTTTTATTTTTACTAATTAGATGCACAAGTCAAGTATGATTGCTGTTATAGTTATCCATTTTAAACTTTAACAATCATTGTGTAATTTTTAGATTTTCATTTGTAATTAACTACATAGATTTAATGGTTTCTCACACAATCAGACATAATCTCGCTTTGTGAACTACCCAACTTACAGTGAAGTTATTGTAAAATTATATATTGTATTGATCATGCAAAAATAAAGCAGAAAGTTCATGAAAAAACAGTAAGGTCGATACTTACGTATGCGCAGATGAAGCCCGCTTTATGAACAAAATAAAGAAAATAAAACAAGTTGAAATTATTTCCAAATCTAACAATCAGGTCAATATTGACATATACACAGAGAAAGTCCAGAGTTGTAAATGAAATACCAAAGAAAATAAGTTAAAGTGTTTAAGACTTAACAATTAGGTCGATGTCAACGCATACGCAGAGAAATTCAGCTCTTAAAAAACAAATAAAAATAAGCTGAATTTCTTTCAAAAGAAACGTGATCAATCAGTATTATTAAGTGCATTTAGACAATATCATTTAAAGCAAGCAATTAGACACGCAATCAAGGCAAAGGTCAAACAGTACACATTTCAAGATGAGAACCCACTTAAACTAGTATTAAATATTTAACTTTTTAATTTGGTTATTATGGAAGTGTCAAGCCTATCATGCATATCATAACAAGTATCATTTAATATATATTTGTGTTTTCTTAAAATACTGAATCAACATAATATAGCCATTGTACCATCACTTCCAAAGGTTGGATCAATTTCTCATTTTCAATTTTCTATGGATTTTTGTTTTTTGTTAGGATCGATTTACACTCAATCTAGACTAATTTGCAAAGTTTGACTTTCTACTCGATTTGTTTAATAGGGTGGAATCAAATTAAACAAGAATTGGAAGATGAATTAGAACAGCAATCAGATAAGATCAACACAAAGAATTTCACTAAACATTCATTCAATCACCAAAACTTAGTCATCTAGATCAACAAGATGACTTAAATACATACTGCTCATTTGCCTGAGCTTACTGATACGAATGGATCCATTCATGTTACGTGTCAACGGGAATGGTTCATTCGTATAAGGATTAGTCCATTCGACATGTATGTATACGAAAGTGGACTCATTCATATATCTCACATGCGAATGACATTATAAGTTACAAAATCAGCCCCTGATCTATTATTACGTTTACAAAAACAGCTAAACTATTACAACTAGGCACATCAATGTATCAACAGTAATCTATCAAATATTGACGTGTCACTTCAAAAGATGAGGGTGAACCTAAATTAATGTTCATGGGAATAATAGGAAACGGTATGTCAATTCGTTTTTAGTCAGATCTGTAGGTTGGAGACTTGTCGTTGTGCTACAAATTACCAAGTTTATATAGGCGGAAGTGGAAAAAGATTGCAAAATATATGAGAGGGTGTCGAGCTTAGACGAAGGATTTCAATTGAAGTGGAACCCGTCGAAAAAAATCCAAAGGTCCATAGAAGAGGATGAGTTGTGGGTCTGTGAATTGCTTCTCCAAAATACAGGTCTAAAGTCCTTCCCAGATCGATGGATTTGGCAGGGCCCCAAAGATAGATTGGTGTGCTTTCAATTTTGATTTGTAAAATGGTGATGTTTCTTTGGTGTACGCATGTTCTAGTATCTTGCTAGTTCATGTTTTTATTTTCTTTAATAAAATCTCTGACGTTCAAAGAAGAAAAAACATCTTCAACCGGTGATCCGGTCCACCGTGGCTTTCGTCATTTGCAAGCCAATTCCCTATGCATCGATGGGGGAGACGTTCGAAACTAAAACATACGGTTTGACATACTTAAATCCGGATGAGAATTAGGATATCCAGCTGAGGTTTTCCCACACACACATCAGATATAAATTCTTTTTTGAAAGGATCATACGAGAGTTGATATGAGAGCTAATAGACTTGGATGGTTTTAAACTCGGTATTTAACAATCATGAAATAAAAGTTAAATAAAGTGAAAGGATATTCATAATAAAACCAAAAGGCAAAAACTCAAATGAATAACATTTCCAGGATAGAAATTCTAATAACAAACATTATTCAATTTAACACATAAAACAATTTTCTTAAATCACTCGGGAAAAGTTTGACCGGCGGCAGATCTCCACACGATATCTCTGATCGCCGGCCGGAGCTCCTTGCTGCAGAACTGGTTGTACTCCAGGGTATCGCCGCTATATTTCTTAACTTCCACCACCAGAAACGACGGAGTCACGGCGAAGATCTCCGCAGCGATCCCCAATTTCCCTTTCCGACCGACTTCATGTCCCTGTAACCGTAAGCTGCTCTCGTCGCCGCTCTTCTTAACGCTGAACTTCACCGATTTCGCAACCTCCTCGAGCTTGGATACCACCGCCGTCGCCGTCTCCGTCGTCGCAAACCTCATTTCTTCCTTCTCTACCCTCTTCTTCTCTTCAAATAACGGCGACAGATCAAACCCTTCAGATAATGAGATGATGTGAAATGCGTTGAATGTTTTTGCTTCGATTCCTTTTGATTGTACTCCGTCGTCTTCGATCAAAAACTTGGTGTTCTTCGGTGCCGATTTCTTGAACCACGGTGAATCAATGATCTTTGCAATCGTAATCCGAGAACTCGGATTTGGATCCAGTAATTTTGTAATAAGTCGCCGTGCATCCGACGAGAACCACGGCGGGCACTTGAAATCGCCGCGGTATATTTTCCGGTACATCGCCACGATGTTCTCGTCCTCGAACGGTAAAAATCCGGCAAGGAGGACGTAAAGGATGACTCCACACGACCAGATATCAGCTTTTGCACCGTCGTATCCTTTCTTTCCGATTATCTCCGGCGCGACGTAGGCTGGAGTTCCGCACTTGGTGTGCAACAATCCGTCCTGCCGGAGATGATCGCAAAAAGCACTCAGTCCGAAATCCGTCACTTTCAGATTACCTTCCTCATCTAACAATAGATTCTCCGGTTTCAGATCCCGGTGGTACACGCCACGGCTATGGCAGAAATCAACAGCGGAAATAAGCTGCTGGAAGTAGCCTCTGACAACATCTTCCCGCAACCGACCTTTCGCGATCTTCGAGAACAATTCACCGCCTTTTACAAGTTCCATCGCAAAATAGATCTTCGATTTGCTCGCCATTACCTCGTAAAGTTCGACAATGTTCGGATGGCGCACCATCTTCATCACCGAGATCTCGCGCTTGATCTGATCCATCATCCCGACTTTAATCACCTTCTCTTTCCCAACGACCTTCATCGCCGCGGTTTTTCCGGTATGCACGTTTCTGGCGTGATACACCTTCGCAAACGTACCGTGGCCTAGCTGCCGGCCGAGCTCGTATTTGCCGTGCAGCACACCGTTGCTTTTGTCATCATTTGCTGCCATCTGTTCGACGAAATGCTTCTTTTGCAATTATCTAGAAAAGTAAATACTTAACAAAAAAGAAGAACAACCGTCAACCGGCGACTGATTCACCCGTCTTCTACGTGTTTTCGGTGGCAAGTCCTGCCGCCGACGGGTCTGTTAGCCCTCCCTCGGTTAGACAGCCAGGATTCTCCGATCATCTCTCTGCATTCCCTAAGTCGAACAAGAAATAGCTTGTAATTAATTTCTGCGATTTTGGGTTTTCAGAACAAAGGAATGTCTTATAGACGGTTTTGGTGGGCGAGTTACGTTACTGGCCCTAAGATGAGAGTTTGATCGAACGACTGAGCTTTAAGGTATGTATCTGGACAGAGTCGCTATCCGACATTCTAATCGCAATTATATTAGGTGGACACGTTGCAGATGATAATACGATAAAACTATGACGAAACTGTAGCCTGTGGTTATGGGGTCTAATATATGAACGACAAAATAATAGCACATGATAAAAAATGGGTGTTGTTAAATAAACACCCAAAAACCATTTTTACACATCCTATACGCCACGTACAGATCTGTACGTGGCGTATAGGTTGACCTATACGTCACGTATAGGTCTATACGTGGCGTATAGAGTACGAGGAATTTGACTTTTCTCAGACTGTCGGCAGCCGTCATTTATACGCCACGTATAGATCTATACGTGACGTATAGACGAAAGTTATACGCCACGTACAGAGCTATACGTGGCGTATAAAAGCATTATTGATCTATTCCCTAAAGTTAAGGGTAGCCCATCATTGAAGAATTTCGTTCGTTTCTTTTCCGTAATTTACGGAACAAATAATGTAGCTTTCGGTGAATCAAGATTCGTTTTCGTTCTATAAGAACGATTTTATTTCATCTGTATAACCACGAGAAACAATATAAACATCACATTACCATTAAGTTATCAGCATCTTTCGTGCACTCTTTGTAAATCTCTTGCTGAAATGTCTTTTTGGTCGGGGGACTTCTTTTTTGGCGACAATTCAGAGTTATCAGACTTGTCTGAAAACAACAATGTAAATGCTCAATCTAACAGTACCTTTCTTCCTGATTTAAATTATCAGCCACAAGATAACTATTCTTACGGTGCGTTTGATTTAAACGTTCCTTACGTTGATGAAAGCGGTCTGTATACTGATTTTGGAGGTGAACCTTCTAGTACGCATCAAAG
>WOUH02000045.1:7690945-7703273 GCA_009936405.2 Stevia rebaudiana
ATATAATCATCGTGTTACCAATGGCGTATTGCCGGAATTAGTATAGTCAAAGGTTGAAAGTACCTGGTCAACTGCCGGAAAACAGCCAGTTGTTACATGTAACCCTTTATTCGGGTTCGGGTTGGTTTTATTCGGGTTCGGGTAAAAAACACACCCCTACATCAACATGAATGGGGTGTTTCTTTTTTGACGACCAAGTCTTAATTTTTTATTTATTTTTGAACAACATAACATCTCGCGTGCTAGTCACCGGAAACCGGGCAATGTATTCAAGGTCGATTTCTCGACCTCGTGAGACTGTACCCACAGATAAGCGGGAACCGGATGGAATCCGTAAAGCCTCTCCACTCCTTAAGTTTGAACCGTTGACCTCTATTCGATGTGCACTTTCCCCCCATCACAGAAAATTGCCCATAGCAAATGCTCTGGACAAGATTTGAACCTGAGACCTCCCAAAGGAAGAGCCCAAGTCCACACCTCATCCTAATCATTTGAGCTAGAAATCAGGTACCAAATCTTAAGTAAACCATTAACATCCCTTTCAGATGACTACTTAGGTTGACCAAGTCTAAAGTAAACCATTAACATCCCTTTCAGATGACTACTTAGGTTGGCCAAGTCTAAAGTAAACCATTAACATCCCTTTCAGATGACTATATATTTCGGTTGACTTAAAGCATAATTAAAAGCTAGCAAGAATTCTAATAATATCACTTCTCAACCCAAACTTTGTGAGATAACTAATGGCATACAATAACATAGCCCTCTTCATCACTTTGTTCTGGTTTTTGCTCAACAATCCTTGTTATTCAGAAACAACCGATACCTTACATCAAGGTCATCAATTCAAGGATTGGGATGAATTGATTTCATCAAACCGCGTCTTCCGTTTGAAGTTCTTTAGCAACTTTGGAAGTATGCTGAGTCCTTATCTTGGGATATTTTATACCGACAATTTCATATACCACCAATCGGACTACTCCCAAAGAAAGGCGGCTGACGATTTCAGCATCACACGGCCAGTTTGGGTAGCAAACAGAAATAATCCGATCTCAGATATATACGGCAGACTTATCATAGACGATACCGGAAAGTTGACCATTTTATCGGGTGGAGGCACCATTGTTGACCTCTTCAGTCCAAGTCAACCAGTGACACGCAACGTGAGTGTTACACTGTTGGATTCAGGTAATTTAGTTCTTCAAGAACTGCATCCAAACGGGTCTGTTAAGAATGCTTTATGGCAAAGCTTTGATTATCCAACAGACACGCTTTTGCCCGGAATGAAACTGGGGATTAATCACCAAACGGGGCACAGATGGTCGCTAACCGCTTGGCGAAACGATGAGTTACCAGCCGAAGGGTTATTTACATTAGTAATAGACTTCAATGGAACCGGTCAAATCATGATTTTGAGGAAAGGGAATGTTCACTGGTCGAGTGGACCTTGGCAGCAGAATGGCGAGTTTAACAACACTGATCTTCAATCTTCTGGTCCAGATGTCCGCCTTTATTATGTTTCTAATGAGACTGAACAATCTTTTACATTTTTAACAAGAACATATTATTCGTATCCGGCTTTAAGGATGCATCAAGATGGTTGGCTTCAGGGTTCACTTTTAGCGTTAGACCTTCGCTGTCACTCAATTGATGACCCTCCTGGTTGCGCGGAAGAAGAATTTGAAAAACTGGAATGCAGGAAAGATTATAAACGTCTGTCACGAAGAGTAAAAAGCGGCTATTATTATCTCACTTATGGGAATGAACACGTATATGATGAAAGTTATAACTTATATGACTGCGAAAGAATATGTTGGACCAATTGTTCTTGCGTGGCATATACTACAAAAAGAGACAGGGTAGGCTGCAAGACTTATCATAAAATGATATACAATCAAAGTTCATACAGACAACTAACAAGTGATTATTACACCTTTGGTTAGTAGTCTTGCTACTCATTTTGCTTTTACCATATAGAAAATGAAGTTAGACTTTCCTTCCCTTAAAATTACCCTACTCACTTTTTGGAGTAAAGTACCATTTTGGTCACTGGTTATATTTCATATTTGTCACTTTGATCCATAAATAATTTTTTTTGCCATTTTAATACCTGGTTTTGTTATATATTCAGGGACCAAAATGACAATTTACTATCTTTTTTCAAAAATCAAACCACGAGAACCCATTACTCACATTTATCCCCATTCAATTAAACAACACATTTTTGTTCCATTTTTATACTTTATTTTCTTTTTTTCAACTTACAATTACTCACAAATAATAATAATAATAATAAACAATTGATATGGGATTTGATAGCTATCCCCAAATATGAGGAGTGGGATTGTTTCCCCCAAAAAATATGGGTACGAGAATGGGATAGAGTTGTTCTTTTAGAGCATTCACAACAGCTTCCCTGTATTATGTGAGGAGGTTTTCGTAAATTTGATGTTGTGTGTAAGTGGTTGTGAGCGGGTGAGAGAGAAAAGTTATTGTTCACCTCTATACTTAATTAAAATACGAAGATGAGATTTTAGTGAAGGGGGGAGAAAAAGCAATGATGTTAGCTTAATAGTTTTTTTAAAGTGGTTATGAGTGAGGAGAGGTAAAATGTAATGATAAATGTATAAAAAAATTATTATTTTATTTAAGAAGATAGTGAATTATAAAGACAATGGTGAAAAAGATGCTCTAAATGATCTTAGGTGTTTTGTTAAAATATGAGGATGAGGATGGAGATGGGTTGTGAATCTTTAAGCAATATCTATTGTTCGTGGTGACTTTAAACACTAGAGGTTAACCATTAAATAATTGAATGTTAGAATTTAAGTTTCTAACTTGAAAGCAAGTTAAAGACATCCTAAATGTAAAATCACTTCCATGTGTGTGGTATTACAAGTTATTCTACATTTCATTTTATAATTTGTGCCTCGAGAAAAATACGAAAAACTTTAATTTCCTGATACACAGACAAGAAGATAGAGAAGAAGAAGATAGAGGAGATGAAGAAGAAGAAGAAGGATAAGTCCTGGATTGCGTTGATTATCATGATTGTAACTTTTGTTGTATTGCTATCATGCTGTTGGGTATACAAAAACATTGATTTTAAAGGTAAGAACCTTGCCTTTTTACTCCATTCAAATAAATACCGTGGTCCCTTGTCATCGGTAAAAGGGACAATATCATCGTTTTCTCTCAACGGCAACTCGATAAAAATTATGAAATGCTCTCTTATAACCAATTTCTCTTCAAAAAGGCAACATTTCTCTGTGTTGATACATGGCCTATTAGACAGTTTATTATAGAATTGTATTAGACTAGTATTAGAGGGGTCTAATTGTATTTATGTATTCTATTTATACACATGTACTGATACGTATTTCAATACAATACAAATCACAATATTCAACTGGGTGTGTTCTAAAATTAACACTACTACGCAATCATATGTAGAATAAATAGATACAAATAAAGAATTTATTTTTAACATTTATAAAAAGAAAAAATAAAATACAATTTACAATGTTTTTAGAAGAAAAGTTTGAAAAACTAAATAGTCTATTGACCGTGTACGGCATTTATTGTGTATCTCATAGGATTAGGATATTAGAATCCCTAGAATCAGGGTTTTTAGAAGGAAAGTTTGAAATTAAATTGAATTTTTTGTTTCATGATTGTACACTTATTAAATAGAATTTATTAAAAGTTTAAAATATTTTGATAATGTTTAAAACATTGTCCAACAATAAATTACCACGTGTTATATAGTTTAATAGGAGGTGAGACGTGGCAGATTGTTATTCTTTTATTAGATAGGATAGATATATTATCTAATATAAACAGCAAAATGGATAAAAAAAAACTTCCACATCTAGTATAAAAAATTAAAAAGCAATAAATTTTATGAATCAATCTAACCTGGTGGCGGTAAATTATGTAAGCCAGACAGTAGTAAACCAGTAGAAATGGTAGAATTAACGGCGACAAGAAAAAGTATGTAATGCCAAGAAGTCCAAATAAGAGAATACTGGGGATTTCACTGCTGTAAGGTATCGAAGGAACTTCAAACTTTTCATCAGATTTGGCGACAAAAATTCTTCTCGTGAAATTGGAAACAAGTGACATTAAGCGTAAAAGTTCTGAAGCAGTACTAGTCCAGCCAGATGTTACAACATATGTTATAAAAAATGTAGCCTATAAAAAATTAATTCAAAAATTAATAATTTACTATCAATTTACATGAGGGTATCAGATGAAAATGTGTATACCTGTCCAGGAACAGCAACGGCTAATATATTTGGTATTTCCTTAGGCTCCCAAAAGATTTGAGCGCGATATAAAGCCGATCCCGATAAAGCGTTTGCAAAGAATATGTTCCATATGGTAAACCAGAGCATCTTGTTACATGCACTTTTCTCTATCTGACTGTGTGACACGTAGCCTTGAATAGAGGATAACATTATCATGACAGGTGGCACCAAATATAAAAACATCTTGAGAACCAGACTAGGAACATATCCAGTGATGACCTGGCTTATAAAAGTTCTGCAAGTCGTTGAGGTTAGGAAAGTCATTTCAGCATGTAGATGCAAAATATTAGAATGTGGTTTGCGAAAAATATCAGGTTTGGTACTAAGGGTTTGAAATAACAAGTTCGTGTTTTATGCTTTCAGTTTTGTAACAAGTTTTGGTGTACCAAGGTTAACTTTAAATAGAGTGAAATGACCAAAATACCCTTTGACTTTGTTAATAGTCAAAGTTAGAGGGTATTTTGGTCATTTCACCCCTAATCAAACAAAAAAGTTAACGAAAGTTAGCCCTCTATACAAAACTGAAAGCACAGTTTTGTATAAACCTGCAACTTAAACCCTTAGTACCCAAACATGTTACTTTCTACAAACCACACGGACCAACTGTGTGATTAACTCAAAAGATTATCCATAAAATATGATTTAACTACTTAACACTCACATATTTAATATGCTTTTGAGAAAAGGGAACCAGGTCTGCAATTGATCCAAATTAGTGAGACCTTGCACGATGATAACGGGAATGAAGAACAAAATTGTAAGAATAATACACGCGAAAACCACGGTGACATTCCCGATCCATCTGCTTATGAAAGATGCAGAGAAGAAAGGCCAGTATACATCCTCCGGTTGCGGGGCCCGCTCAGTAAGCCACTCTGTAGGATTTTCTCCTTGTTGGACATTTAAAGCGACTGCAGCACCGAGTCGTGACTTAAAAGATACAAAAGCCGCAGGAATTTCCTATTGAAAAAGATCATTTAAACACAAGTTTATGTCAAAAGTAAATCTTATAAACATGCTTCCATTTATAATGAGGTTCACATATGGAGTTAATTACATAGATGGTCCTTATGGTTTGGGCAAAGTAACAGGTTGGAGTACTAAAGTTCAAAAGTAAGAAGTTTGGGGTTTATGCTTTCAACTTTGTAACAAGTTTGGGTATTAAGGCTAACTTTCGATAATTTATAGACTATGCGTTAACTTTCTGAATAGTCAAACAAAGGGTATTTTGGTCATTTCACCGTAATTTAACAAAATAGTTAACAAAAGTCAGCCTTAATACCCAAACTCGCTACAAGATTGAAAGCACAAATCTCAAACTTGTTACTTGTAAACCTTAGTACTCAAACATGTTACTTTGCCAAACCACATTGACAATCTGTGTACTTAATTCTCACATATATAATACATTATACACTCACCTTCCCATTAAGTAATGATTGTTGTGTCTTCACATTATCTTCAAGATCTTCTAACTTCTTTTCATAATACTCCACAAGATCAACTTTGGGCCTAAAAAGCCCAAGAAATCCAACATGTCCAAACCTTTGAGAAGTCGTTTGTGTTGACTTTAGATGAGCAAGCCTTCTATTCACCTTATCAGCTTCACTCTAGAAAGACATTACAGCACAATTAGGTATTACATGAACTAAATGAAACAAGAATGTTTATTATAGAATCATAATTTGACATTTTGTAATTGGGACGAGAAGATATATATGACAAGACCTATATAGTTTTTCTTATTATCTAATGGAAATGGTACTAAGGAAGATTGTTTTGGTAACCAATGATGTTTATGGGGGAAATTTATGAAAATCTAAACAGGTAATCGCTCAAGTAGTGCCAATGATGAACGAGGCAGACTATTGGTTTCAGTTAAAATGAGGGGCAAATTGGTAATTTTGGCATCAATCTTGTAAATAGAGAAAAAATGAATAAATTTTGGGCATCCCAAACCGATTCCATACTTGCACACAGGATTCCAAATAGTTAGAGATAAAATGGAATTTTCTTTTGTCAATGTTCATTGCCATGTAGATTTTGAAGTTACTATTTTAACTTAGGGAAAATGTCACAGAATAGTAACCAACTTTCAAAAGTGTTCCAATTAGGTCACTGATGCCTCTTTTGCCCAAATTGGATCACTAAACCTTCAAATCGGGTCATCATCGAATTTTGTTTGTTTCAAGAAACTAATGGAAGATAAGAAATGAGAGTTGAAATTTCTAATTTATGTAATTATATTAAAAAACTAAAACAACGTGTTAATTCATTTAAAAAATAGAAAAAAGAAATTAAAATTCACGTCATCACTCCAAATTAGCATCAAAAAAACAAAAAATATATTTTCTAATTGAAACAAAAAGAATCATGCAAAAAAAAAATCATGTTAAAACCCATAATTTAAATAAAATATGAAAGTTAATTGACCTAATTGGAACACTTTTAAACTTGAGTGACTTAATTGAAACATTTTTGAAACTTGGTTAGTATTTTACAAAGTTAACCCCTTTACTTAACACACCTTCAGGACCTCAAAGCTTCACTTCTAAGATATTATATGCTAGTGAATCTAAGTTTTGTTTTCTCTGCTTAAATGGATGCAACAGCCACATTTGTCTAAATACGTCGGAACATCATGTAAGTTGAAACTTGAAAAAAACCTCGTGTAAGCTTGAAAGGTTACTTACAATTAGCTTTTGAATCTTGGTAGTGTGATACACCATGAAATGTGACAGATATAATGATGGATAATATTCTGAGAAAAATTTCTCAACACTTGCACTTAAGCTCTCTGTAGACGACTTTGGAATACCTCTAACCAATACGGTAAACTGATCGGGTTTAGGCTCTGATGAATAATAATATGCAAGCCTTTTCAAAGAAATATCGCGATACTCCTGCAGATTGTCATAGTTTCTCGGTAATTAAATGAAAAAATAAATAAATATATATTAGTGAAAACTTATCTATACAAATGCTCACCAGATAAAGAAGATAACAGACAAATGCAGTGAAGGCATATACTGCACCAAAGTGAACCCATAACCTTCAGCAGTCACGGAAACATGCATCCAATAGAACAAATAATTATCTAAGATAAAACAGGTGATATCAATAATATCATGATTGAGATTAACATACAAAATGATAATACACAATATGACAATAACATGTGGCTGCTAACTATTCAAGAATCAATATGATAAACTGTAAACACTCACCTTTTTGATCCATCATTAACATTTGAAATACTGAACGATTCCAGAGACTTGTTTGTAAAGTCAGAAAAATCAATAACTATCTGACTTCCCATGTAATTGATTGGTAGAAGAACACAAAGTCCAACTACTCCAGCAAAAGCAAATACTTTCAAACTGCAAGAGATTAAGAACAAAATTCTTTTCTTGTGTATGATAGAAAATAAGATGTTACAAGTTTTTTACAGTTTGAAAATCGGTTACCTGAAGATAATAATGCGCATAAAGACAACACCATCTAATCCAGCGCGTGTGAGGAGTTCTTCTTCAGAGGGATACCATGATCTGGTCACCCAACTGGTAGAAGGTAGTAACCTTTCCAAGTTGAAATTGAATCTCGGTTCAAGTTTTCCTTCAGCAACTAAACGCGGTGCATACACGCCAGCATTACCAGGTTGTTTCCTCAATATGGAATATAGAGTGAAGAACAGGAAACATAAACCAAGATTTATTCCAACAGAAGTCAAAAGAGCAGAAAGAATCATTCTTCTGGATGCTGGATACTGCACCTACTCCAGTCTCCAACGTGTCTGGTTTGTACAATAATCCCCAAAAAGACTGTGACATGCAAACATTGAAAATCAAACTCTAAAATATGAATCAAAGTATTGGAAATCGTATAACTGGTAAGTCAAACATGATCCAACAAGAGGAACATTCAACTCGAACCAACATAATCACTGAACATGAAAGGAGCAAGTGACAATTTTAAAACAAATTTCTCAAGCAAGTTACTTCATCAGCTAACAAAGTGCATAACCCTAGACCAAAATCAAAAACTGAATATACTGTCTAGTGAGCTATGAAACCATCAAAACCAACAAAATAACAGTAATAAACTTTCTCTATCCGAGAAAACGGTTAGAACGTGTGAATCCTAATATAAAAACAAAAACGCTCTGAAAGCTTCAAAGTTTCGAAGTTAACAAAATTATCACCTGAATTAATGATAATTTCACCGCAATAGATACGAATAGCGATATGATTAAGGAATCATGAGCTAGTAACGACAACTATGCATCAAATTTCACAAAATAAGAAACGAAAAACATTGAATCACTACAGTTAGTAAGAAGTTCAAACGAATTCTAGCAATCAGGTCAAAAAAATGCAATAGCGATTAATATTTTCGAAGTTCATTTAGATTATCACCTGAATCAACGATAAGTTTCCAGCGATAGATACGGATAGACAAATCGAGGAAAGAATCTTAAGCTGAACTCATCTTTAAGCTTCGTCGTCAGAGACATTTTTAACTGACGCAAATCGGAATACGTGCCAGATTCAGAAAATCTACCGGCTACGTGTTGCACCGTTTAACGCCGTGAAATTGTTTATACGAGTTTCATCGATATCGTTTGCCCTTTCGTTAACCATTAAACGGATTCCGCCAGTTACCCACTTACCCGTCTCACCGTCTCTATCATTAAATCATTTTTCCTGAAATTTCCAATGATAAACGAAAAAATTGTAAAAATTGCTGTTTAAAAGAGAAAAATTACTTTCTTTTTATTTCAACAGACCATTTATTTATTTTTTTTATTACACTTTGGCCATTAAAATCCCACATTCCTAAGATTTATTTTACTAAAAAGAAGAATTTTGTTTATATACTTTGTATTTTTATAAAAGATTTATTCATAAATTTCTTTATTTTTTCATATTTTTATGTATATTGTATATGTGTAATGTTACTATAGTATGTCATACTACATATCTACCTATACTAATAAACAGTTAACTCAAATTGACACTTATACTCTTAAAAATCAATTTTCTTAAAAAAAATGACATTTGGCATTAATTCATTCATTCTAAAAAAACATAAAACCATTTTAATCTTAAAAGATCCGTTTACCCATAAACACTAACCCAAACCCGGTTTCTTAAACCATACGCGGGTTTAATTTTCAGTTCAAATTCATTTGTTCCATTCTCACATTAGTTCTTGAGAGATTTCCCCGAAAACCCTAATCGTAACATCCTGTGTATTCTATGCGATGAAGATGGAAGCGAAATACAAACGAAGATTTCCAAAGATTATTGGTGTACCTAATCTTTTAGATGTATTTTTGTTCGGTTTCGGAAATCAGGTTAAAACCCTAATTTCTATGGAAGATGGAAGCGAAATAGAAACGAAGTGCGTTTGTTTGCCAATCGCCTAAGATGATATCATTCCCATTCTCTCAAATTGTCGTTTCTAGGGTTTCAAATCAGAAAACGTGAAGTGGTTAAATGATGATCAGGTAAGGATGTTACTAATTTCGCTTTGGTATGATTGAATTTTTCTGTTTATTGTCGGTATTACTGCTGATTGTCTAATAGGGTTTCTAAGGAGAAGAAACACCAAGAAATCTGAATCACAGTCAAGAATCAAGAGCCGGCAATTCAATCACGGATTTTTACAATCAAGGTACATATTGTTTCTATTACAATTTCTTTCAATCATGATTTCTTATAAATTTCTTACAAATCACCACTTCTAACAGTCAAGAATCAATAACCGGCAGTTCAATCACGGATTCTTACAATCAAGGTACATATTTTTTTTCAAAAAATCACTTTTAAATTAGGGTTCACCTTTTCTGTAATCTTTTGTTGGTTATGCTTCGGATTGATATAAGTTTCTTTCATTAATTACTTTTAAATTAGGTTTACCTTTTCGGAGTAACTTTTGTTCGTTAGGCTTCGGATTGATATAAGTTTCTTTCATTAAATTTCAAATTGTTAGTATATATTTTTCCATAATAATCAACTTACGACTTTGTGTTTCGATTTTGTAACCTCTAATCCGCTTTAATCACGTTTTAGGGTTCATTTTTCTTTAATCTTTTGGTCTTTATTCTTTTGGTCTTTATGTTTCGGATTGATATAAGTTTCTGTCAATCTGTCATTATATTATATTTCATCCTTACAACGGGATAATCAGGAAATCTAATATGTGCTTATGTAAAGCATTATTTTTAATGATTCAATTAGACATATTACAGTTTGATGCTTATTTGTTGGAAAGTTTAAATCAATTTACAAATACATAACTACCTTTTAGATTGTTATTTTTATATTTCTAATATCTCTTGAAAGTTGGTTATATAACATTCTTTTGGTTGTTATTTTGTCAATAAAGAACAGATTTAATATGTTGATTAATGTGATCAATTTTAGTATATTAGTTAATATGTTAGCGTTTACAGCTAAAAAAATGACCATATGATTAAAAACCTTAAAATTTGATCAATTTTAAACTCAAGTCCACTTTGAAGAATTTTAATCATTTGGTCAAATGAGAGTCAAAAAGTCATACCAAAATAGTCAACCTTAGAAAGGAAGCATCAAAGTATATAATATAAAGTATTTAACTACCAACAAAACATGTTTATTACAACAATGATATCAATTGGTACAATATTCATGAAAAAAATTGTTTTTCAATTGTCAAGAAACTCATCCTCATCCTCATCATCACTGTCATCATCATCATCATCACCATCATCACTTACATGGTCTAAATAACCATCAAGATACCATGGTAATTTCTCCATGTTTGAACCCCTTAAAGCATGCGCACGCCATTTTTGACCCGCTATCATTTCGGGTAATAATCCCTATTCTTGCATTTCTTCATCAGAATAGTAATCCATATGAGACTATGATCAGGTCCTTTGATGGGTCGTGATTAAGGCGGTTCATGTCTATGTCTGTCAGCAAAAATTCAAGAAAGCCTGCAATTGTCTGAAAAATTAAAAAATGACAACTTAAAGTACCTTTTTGCTGCATTTTTCAATTTTAACTGCACATATTTTTGTTAATTTACAACATCTTTTTTTGTTACTTTTATTGCATCTTTTTTTACAATTGTTACTGCACTTTGTTAATCAATCTATTTTTTGTACTTTGTAATTAAGTCTAACAATTTATTGCGAATTATAATATAAATTTGCATGCTTACAAATACTTTACGTATTGTTATTAATAATGCATCAGTATTATGCATTGTGAAGGTGTACACAATTCCATATATCCTGATTTTTTGTTAAAAAACACAATTATACGTTTAGAATTTCTGATCATCAGGTTTGTCTATACACTGGATTCATTTAAAACTGCAGCTCAAGCTGCTTCCCAATCTGATTTATGCTCAAGGGTGTGAATAACAAAATGAGATCCAAAATCAAATGGTTAGCACTTGGAGGCCTGACATATCTTTTTGTCTTTGCTGGTGTACATACTTTATTGAGATTGTTTTTAATGGATGAGGAGGTATTCTTTTACTTATTAAATTATAATTAAATATAGTTAAATTATAATAGGTTTGTTTATCACATGTCTTAATCTATTCACATTTACGTGTGGGCTGATTTTGTAATTGTTTTTCATTGGTAATTCTCATAAAAATCCGTTTAAAGTTTTTGAATATCCCGAATTGCTAATTTCTTTTTTTAGTTTTGTGTTAAGGAGTTAAGGTTAAATTTGTAAAATCTATTGAATTGCTAATTCCTTTTTTAGTTTTGGGTGATACATTTAAATTCATATATTTTGTCAAACCTTTCTTTTAATAAATACATTGAACGTTAACATAATTAGAGGAATCAATCACATATTTTGTCAAACCTTCTTCTTATAAAAACTGATTTTCTGGGATTTGAATTAACTTACTGATTTAAAAACTGATTTTCTGGGATTTGAATTAACTTACTAATTGTATTGATTTCATTTTCTTATTTAAAGGTCACAATACAAAGACAATATGCACCA
>WOUH02000045.1:7703373-7721248 GCA_009936405.2 Stevia rebaudiana
ATTATTAGTAACCATTGAGCTATTGAGCAATCATGAGGTCACGGCCGGTGTTTCCGCCGCCGGCTAGGGTGTGACAGTCATCATCATTGATGAGATATTGCCCCAACATCCACAATGTGGGAGGTTGCCATAGATGTTACATTCACCTTCACTTGCAATCTGGTTTTGAGAGGGGTCAGGTGAGTGGTTGTAGTGGTGTTACCGATGATACAGTTGTGGTGGTGTATGTAGAGATGCATTGGTGGTGATGTGTTCTAGTGGTGGTGGTGGATCATTACTAAAAAAAATGCCCTCACATCAACGATGGTTGTGGTGGCATTACAAAAGTCAACGAAGATTATACTGCGTTTGGCAGGTTTTTGTGGTGATGTTAGGAGAATGGTCCCTCTAATTATAAAAAAAAGACCAAAAGTACCTTCATGAGAATTTCACATGACAATTTAGTAGAAAAATTTAACAGATATTAGTGGAAAGGATGAACCGTGTAAACTTATTATCATAAAAGAAGTTTTAAGACATTTTTTAAGGTAACAGAAAAACCACCGAAAATTACTTCAAATGTAAAGGACAAAAGGTGTAACTTACTCTATATTTAAAAGAAACTACCGTGAAGACTTGTGGTCCTAGTCAAGTCTAATATCAAAAACTCATGCTCGAGCTCGTTTTCTTAAAGCAATTTCAATATAACCTCGAGCAAATTTAGCCACACACATTGATTATGAATTGGAGTTTTTACTAAGGTGATTCCAAGTAAATCAGAAGTGGCTACACTCGTGGAGCACAAAGCATGATAAATATAAGCAATGATTCCTAGCTCAAGTCGTTAGGGGGAAGTGTTGACTTAGGGCTCTTCCTTTGGGAAGTCTCAGGTTCAACTCTTGTCCAGATCATAATTGCTCTGGGTATTCCTATTATGTGTAGAAAGTGCACATCGGATAAATGTCACCGGTTTGAACTTGAGAAGAGGAGAGAGAGAGGGGGGGGCAGGGGGTTTACGAATTTCATCTAGTTCCCATTTAACTAGAGGTACGGTCTCATGGAGGTCGAAGAATCGACATTGGCTACACCACACGAATACTGATAACTAGCACGCGGGATCCTTTTGTATTTAGAAAAAATATATATATATATAACCTCACAATTATAATTAAACGTTGATGCAATGTTAATATTAAAACAATTGCAACACTTTCAAGGTTTAGTTGGTTTCGGGATAATATTGTTTTCTCCGGTCAATACATTTAAAGCAACTTCTGTCCTTTCTTTGTACCAATCTTCTGATAATTTGGTGAAAAGACTGGATTTAGAAAAATAGATAAATATTGATTGATTGGTGCCGAAATTGTTCGTTAATTTTTAAATAAAGAAAATTGTTTAATCAGCGTGTTTTCCGTTTTTTAATACAAGATAGCCACAGGCCGACCGCCACATAGATATTAACGTAACGACGACTTGATCAAATATTCAAGGATATTGTTGACAACATAAGACTGTTATTTTTTGTTGATACTTGAAAAAGTATGTTATTTTCTTTCTTTAACCAAGTGGTTTATATTTTGCATAAAAAATACCTGTGATGGACAACATGTCAACATGTGCTATAATTATGAGATTGACTTCGTGAAAACACTTATGATATAATTACAAATAAGATATAGCTTGGTGTGAATAACAATTTTTTTAAGTAACTTTTTAACGACAAAGTTAAACACTCCTAAATCTACTTTTAATTTACTATTTATTATCTAAATCAGACTTACACCCTCTTCACTTGAGGACAAGACATTGTAAGTGGTACGATAAAAGTACACCTCTTTTGATATGTAATTAAATAGATTAAATATTTTTGTTTTTCAAGATATATACTTTATAGTTAACAAATAAGTGATTACAACACATGTTACAGTTATGCGAGACTAATATGTTTTTTCCCACGAGTCTTTTTCACTTTTTATATTATAGTTTTTTCATGCAATGTTTAATAATTTTCATTTAATTTATCTTGACGTGTTAATCAACCCATAAGATTTGATATCTTCTTGTATGGGTCTCACGTCTAGCCAATATGTATTAGATTCTATAAATAACAACTAAACGAAAGAATCAAATAAATACCAATAACGAAATTTTGTATTCATTTAGAAGATTTGGTAAATAAAAGTATTAACAGAAGAATAAAATAATAAAATAAAATAATTAAAAATATAATATTATTTAGAAAGATTTGCTCAACGAGATTTGATTGGATAAATTCAATAGAGACGTCTTACCTCCATCAACAGAAAAAAAACTTGACCCGACAACCAGAGGTACCATATTTGATTGATTCCTAAAAACACGGCATCAAGCTGGAAGTGGTTGGTATGTTCCAAATTTTCAATATAACGTGAATACATCGACGAAATCATCAAACGAAAACTCATATAAATCTCGATCTCATTAAATTTCGATTCAAGAATCTATTTAAAGTTTCAATTTTTTTTAAGAAAAACCAGAAATGAAGTTCGGAAAGGAATTTGCTTCCCAAATTGTGCCGGAATGGCGAGAAGCATATATGAACTACAACTACTTAAAGATACTCTTGAAACAAATCTTGATTTTCCGGCGAGTACAGACAAGATCGGCGGAAAATCCGGCGAACTCACGACCGTCGCCGACAAAGGCGGCGTCTTTGAAGCGAAGGGTGTCTCTTTTCAGAGCTTTCAGTGGATTAACAAGTCATTACGGTAACAACAACAGTCCGAAAAAAGATAAAGAAGATGAAGTGATTCTAGTGAGTGCAACCGATGAAGAATATGGGGAAGATGGCCGGAGTTACCAGACGATTTTTCTCCGGTCGTCGGAGGACGGTGGAGATCTTGATCTTGTGTTCTTTAGAGGACTTGATCATGAATTTAATAAAGTAATTCAATTTTATAAAAATAAAGTGGAAGAGGTGGTTAAACAGGCTGAAGAGTTAAGTGAACAAATGGATGCTTTAATTGCTCTCAGAATCAAAGTTAACGGTCCACCTGCCGCCAAGGTTGCCACCGCGGTTTCACCGTTGATCAATGAAGGAAACACAGGTAGTTATTAACTTATTAAGTTATTATAGTTAAAAACTTTGAAGTATTGTAAAAGATGTACTAATTTTTTTTATAAATTGAAGGTTCATATCCATTGGAGGTGATTCAAGAAGAACAAGAAGAAAAGAGATCAAATGATACCAAAGGAGGATATAAGATGGCTTCTTTAGAAGTTTTAAATCATATAAAATTAAACGCGACTACCGAAACACCGCTATCGACAGTGAAAAATGTTTTTAATAGTTTGAATCTAAACTTGCATTTCAACAAAAATGAAGTTAAAGATGCAGAAGAAAAGTTGAAGCAAGCTTTTATTGAGTTCCACGAAAAGCTTCGATTTCTAAAGAACTACGCGTAAGCATTAACTAACTTTGTTATATATTGCATAAAGATTTGACATTTTGATTCCAACATATAACTGATTTGTATCTTGCTTTTGAAAATTGAAACCAGTTTTCTGAATCAGTTGGCTTTTTCCAAGATAATGAAGAAGTATGATAAGGTCAGTGATTATTATTATTAATATTATTTTGATTTTATGTGATGTGTCACAAGGTGTTCATTTCTAACCTACATTTGTTTGTTCAGATCACATCAAGAAATGCATCTGATGCTTACTTAAAAATGGTTGAAGAATCTTACTTGGGTCAATCTGATGAGGTATGTTGTAACTATGATGTTTATGACAACTTTCAAATCCATTTAAGTTACGAACATTTAACAAAAAAACAAAAAATAAATAAAAAAAATAAAAATCTTTTAGGTTGGTAAGCTGATAGAGAGAGTTGAAGCAGCATTCGTAAAGCATTTTTGTAACGGGAATCGACATCAAGGAATGAACACATTACGACCAAAAGCTAAACGAGAGAAGCATCGCGTAACATTTTTTGTCGGTAAGTTTCACGCATATTGCAAGAAAATTAAGCTAGTATAGACGCGTATAAAACAACTCACTAATTTTCTTTTATTCAGGTTGTTTCTTTGGATTCTCATTAGCACTAATTGTTGCGATTATTGCAAGTATACACGCAAGAGATCTTCTTAAAAGCGAAGGTCGAACTCAGTATATGAACACGATATTTCCATTGTACAGTTTGTTTGGATTTCTTGTGTTACATATGTTGATGTTTGCTGGAAATGTATATTTTTGGACGCGCTATCGCGTCAATTACTCGTTTATATTTGGATTCAAACCGGGGACAGAATTGGGTTTTAAAGAAGTTTTGCTTCTAAGTTCTGGTCTATCAGTACTCACACTTGCAGCTGTACTTTCAAATCTTGAAATGGAATTGGATCCAGAAACTCAAAGTTACAAAACATTGACTGAATTACTCCCTTTGGTTTTAGTCTTTGTAAGAATTTTCTTCTTTTCCCTTTAAATAATAATATTTCAGTAATTTTCTAGTTATACCCATTTGACCCATTATAGACGTGTTTAATTTAATTGTAAACTGTGTTTTGTAGGTTGTGATTTTGATAACAATCTGTCCATTTGATATCTTCTATCGCGCAAACCGTTACTTCATCTTAATATGTTTATGGCACTGCATTTGTGCACCGCTTTATGCGGTCACGCTTCCTGATTTCTTCTTGGCTGACCAGTTTACTAGTCAGGTAACATTCAAAAAATATTTAGAAAGTAATAATCATGTATAATATATTCATACTCAGATTAAAAAACTAAGAGTTTATAACATTTTATCATTTCAGGTTCAATTATTGAGGAATTTGCAGTTCTATGTATGCTACTATGGTTGGGGAGATTTTAAAAAAAAGAGATGCAGAAACTTGCAACAATAGTGAAGTTTATGATGTTGTTTTCATCGTTATTGCTGTTGTTCCATATTGGATTCGAGTCCTACAGGTACATAGTTAGAGATTCTAAATCATGATTCATGACACTCAGTGATTGCAATTATAAAATTCATGATTGTTTACTTATTATCTGTAATTTGTATGAATGTGTAGTGCATACGACGATTGTGTGATGGTCGTGATTCTACACAAGCTTACAATGGACTGAAATACTTATCAACCATTGCTGCTGTTGTTACAAGAGCAATTTATTCTCAAAAAAGAGGAATAACTATGAAGATCTTAGCTGCATCTACATCAGGAGTTGCAACAATTTTCAGTACATATTGGGATATAGTGATGGATTGGGGTCTGTTATGTAAGGATTCTGAGAATCCATGGTTAAGAGATAAGCTTATTCTTCCGAGCAGATCTATCTACTTCATAGCTATGGTAATTACTAATTAGTGATCTAACATTCTAACAATTCAAATAACGATCAATTGAAGATGCGATTGAATCATCCTATTGGATTTTAATTTCACGTTATGTGATTTATAGGTTTTGAATGTGATATTGAGACTTGCCTGGATGCAAACAGTGCTCGATTTCCATGAAGCTCCGTTCCTCCATAGAAATGCCCTAATTGCAATCGTTGCGAGTTTGGAGATCATTCGAAGGGGCATATGGAATTTCTTCAGGTATGGTTACAGTTCTGATTGTGAATTCGTGAAATTGAAATCTGGAAAACATAATGATCTAAAGCTTGTGTAAATCAAATGATTCAGGTTGGAGAATGAGCATTTGAACAATGTTGGAAAATTTAGAGCTGTGAAGTCGGTGCCATTACCGTTCAGCTATGAAGATGGATATAAGAATCTATAATTCGTTTATTGATCTGTAATTATCATGATAATGATATCACCACTCACCAGTTTTGTTTTGGACCCTTCTAGTGGTCTACAGAGGTTTCATTTTTGTGTTTCAGGTAGACCTCATTGCCTGTTTCCAGTATTTTTAGTTTATAGAAGTCATAAGTTACCATTTATTGATTAAATTATTCATATAATAGAAATATATAAAGTTTATTTGTTATTTCGATTAAGTAACCAATTTTACTCCTTGATTTGTTTTACTTTTTAAAGGTCTCTTTCTAATATTATCCTTAACATAAAATTTAAATCAAGAACAACTAATTTTAACACCAAAAGGAAAACCAAACATAACTAGATTATTATTTTAATTCTTAAATGAGTAAGTAATGAACATTCTCAAAGACTAGCTCATGAAAGTCTGGGTTAAAAAACTAAACACCAAAAAACAATTAAAGGGAAAATTACCAAAATGAACTTGTTTGACTTAGAGCATACATATTAGAGTCTCTAAAAGTTATCTAAAAGTTATGTGAGTGAGTTCTTTATATTATAAAGATTGGTTAAAAGTGGTTGTGAGTGGAGAGATATAAAAAAACTGATGAAACTAGTAAATATAAAGAAACATTGTTCATTAAAGTAAATTTGAGAAAGAAAAAGTAGTAAAAAGGTAAAAAGTATTATTATTTAATTGAATAAGAGCACTCGCATCAATATCTCCATCTTTATCTCTATAATTCACTAAAAATCACATATTTTCTCTCTCCAATATAATTAAATAATAATTTTTTATACCTTTATCACTACTTTTCTCTCTCATATTCAATTAAATAATATTTTTTTCGCTTTCCTATTCAATTAAATAATATTTTTTTTTATGTATTTATCATTACGTTTTTCTCTCTCCAATTTACTTTGATGAACAATGTTTCTCTATATTTACTAGTTTCATCAGTTTCTCTATATCTTCCTACTAACAACCACTATTATACTATCTCTATAATATAAAGATTCCACTCACATAATTTTTAAAGAAACCGATGTGAATGCTCTAAAACATACCAGTTAGTATAGTTTTTAAAATACAAACAGACAAATTTAATCCTATATTTATTTTAAATTATTTTGTTCTTAATTTTACCCGGGTGATGGTTCATAATAAAACTATTTTTTATGCGGAAATCAAAAAATCTACTTAAGAAAACTTTAAGCATTTCATACTTTTTTATACGTTATTATTTTTAAAACAGTTTGTACTATTAAATCAAAAAATTTATCATCTTTCAAACAAGTATAATGAAGCTATGTTATAAATATAAAAAAAATTCACGTCGTAAGTTGTAGTTACTACATATATGTAGTATACTTGTAGTATAATTTATTTTTTGGACGACAACTTATAATATACATAGATACATAAAAAACACTTATGGAAAATATGTAAAGTAGTTCAAAGTACTAAAATATATGACTAATCATCATACTGCATATGTGTAGTATGACTATAGTGTGTTATACTGCATATATGCAGTATACATAAACAGATGGAAAAATAAAGAAAAAACCGAATAATTTTCTTATAAAAACGCCAATATAAATTTAACTAAGTATAAAACTCTTATGTTGCAGTTTTTTTCCCTTTTAATATGACTTTATTATACTCGTCTAAAAGAGGAGAAAATATGTGATTCAATTGTGGAGTTCGTTCTAAAAAATATAACTATGAAGAAATAAGAAATATTTGAAATTTACTTGAATCTTCCCGATTCTACCTAATAATCTTTCTTAATAACATAACTTTTTACCAAAAACTCTGAACTTCGAAGAAATTTAACTCTATAACATAATATTTTTTGAGACCTTCCAACTATGGAGTTTGAAAATTTTTCAAAAAGACTCTTAGCTTCAAAGAAATTTCTCTAAAAATATGACATGTTTTGAAGACCTCTTAACTTCGGAGAAAGAGATGACACTCATGATTTTACTTTTTAAATTATACAACATGCATCTTGTCAAACATCATACTCAACATTAAAACCCTCACCTTTATTCAAGTCCTAATAAAGACCAATTATTTCTAGCTTAACTGATAGATCTTGTCCAGTCTCCTTTCTCCGCCACCTTTCCACCTGTGGGAGCCCACAATCACATCTTCCAAGTAGAAGAGAGTATGTGTGTATTAATATTTTATTTCTAATACTTTATTTACTATAATAGAAAGGTAATTAGATAATTTTACAAAAAAAGAAAAAAAAAATTGTTTTTTTTTTTCTGTAATACGCTTGCTAATTTTTTTAACGGACCTTCGAACAACGGTTGCGCAAAGGAGGTAAAATTTTAATGAATAGCTTCCCACACAACGCAAAAAATTTTAAAGCTTGATCTTGATACACAGAGTATGATTTTGGCCAAGACTTCGTGAATAATATGCGATTTACGTTTATTTTAAGTTTTTCTAAAAATTTATAAACCTTAATTGTTTAATAAAAAATTAGTTTGAGTTGGGCTATGAATGTTGTGAAAAAAATAGTTAGTTGGGTTATATAAGTGAAAACTGTTTGTAAAAATTATTAAGAGATTTGACTAATTAAAAGGTAATTTTTGAACCATTAAGCATATTTTTAAAATTTACCCATTAAAAAACTGTCTGAATATATTAAAAAGTATAACCAAACAATAAGGACTCATTTTGATTCAAAAGTAACATCTTAATAAAATTGATCGAAGAAGCTCCTGTTTCCAATAGTTAAGTAAAAGTTGGCGTTACCGTTTACTCATGATGATTGTTAGTTTCGATTTCATATAGTATAAGGGTTTAGCAGAATTTAACTAATAGTACAAGGGGTGTTTTTCCATTTTTCAAATCATACAGAAACATTTCATTCCCAATTTCCGAATTTCGTATCCTGATTCGTCGAAGTTTTCATTGAAGCCCCTTTTGATCTCTATCGCAAAATACAGTGAGCTTCAATCGTTAAAGTTTTGGTAAATACAGCAAAAATGCCCGTGAGAATGGTGGAATCCCCGACACCTTCAACTTCTTCAGGTATTTTCACCACTTATAGTTTCTTGTCTGTTCATTGGTTTGAGCGTTTGTCAAAGTTCTAAATTGTGTCGGAATTTCAGTCTGTTTGAACTTCTGTTACGCTACCGTGCTTACTGTTTGGGTGCTTTCATGATTTAGATTGCAAATTGGCGTGTGCTGAGATACGAATTATGTGTGCAACTATAATCTCATATGAAATTTAGACATATTCTTATTATTTGGGTTAATTGTACGATGAACAGGGTTTTTAATTTTAGTTCTAGAAATCGATTACAATCAAATCTCAAATGAAAATTTGACACTTTCTTATTGTTTGGGTTAAATTTACTTCAAACCCCTTCATTATTGATTAAGATTCTTTCAGTTAAATCCTTCAAGCGATGGTGCAGTGATAAGAAGAAATCTCAGATTCGAATTAAAAAATTTTCTTTGAATCAAAGAATACAAATTGCTAAAAGTGGAAGAAAAACTAGGAAGATAGGTTGCCGTTGCTCTTTGCACAAAAGATGTGATCCATAGGGGTTACTTTGATAAGTTACAGTCAAAATACTGATTAAAGTTTGATGGCTCTTTTGATAATACTAATGGCAGTTTTACATCTGAATTCATGATGCAGGCAAATGAATGAAAAATTAACTTTTTTGAAAACATGTAGGTCTCTTGGATCACATAGTAATTAGATGTTTTGTAAACCCTTTAGAATGATTTTAGATAGCAAAGAATGGTTTCTCGTACAAGATCTTTAAATATTGATTTCATTGGATGGTTTGAACTGCACTTTATTGTTCATATGACGTCATGATGTTTTATGATTTTTTAGAGATTCGTTAGATGGTTGTAAGAAAACGTGGTCTAGTTAATAGTTTTGATAATCCTTTTTATGTAATTTTTCAGGCGCAAATCCTGGACAAACTTCTCTACAACCTTGTTCTCTTCTGAGTGTTGGACAGGTGATATTTCATTTCTTGCATCATTGTTTTTTAAATTATCAATTTTACTGATATATTTGTGTGTTAAGCTAAATGCAGATGCTACATGATTACAATTATTTACAAATAACCAAATCATTGAAAAGTGTTTTACATTTGGATCACTCTTGGAAATTATTATTAATCTTGAATACTCAAATCAAGTTGTTACAAACATCAATAGATGTTTCTTAAGTTTTTTTTTTTTTTTTTGTTTTTTTTCTGAATTGTCAAAAGTCTTTCTGGTGACTTGATAAATATCGACTCTCGCAAAATGTTCAAACCATAAAAATGCTTTGCATGCGTCTCTGAAAAATCTTAACAACCCTTGGTTAAGTCTAAGAGTAATTCATTTCAGATGATAAAAGCTATATGATGTTCGTTAATTAAAATAAAAAGTGTTTAATGACACTTTTTGAATTACTTTTCAGACATTTTCAGGAACTCAAAATGTTTCAAGTCCACAAAAAGAGGAAGCTTGGAGAGTGAATGTGAGAATTCAAGGATGTGAACTTGATCATGGGTATATATGTGGCACCATGGAAGCTTTAAATGTTCCAATGGCAGATACACCTGTAAGTATACTTTTATGAGGTTTTTTGTTTCTCTTAAATATATTCTATTGTTTATTTTTATAAGTATAGATATGTGGGTAAATTAGAAAGCACATAAGAACAGGTTCTATCAAACGAATTAAATATAAACTTTACATCTTTCTCTGATTGTAGCAATCAACCTCATTTGATGCCCATGCAGCCACCACATATGCAAAACTGTGCATTTGTAACAACATAATATTTTTTTTATTATTTTTTGCAATATAGAACTCTATCTGAATCTATCCCTAATAAATGAGTAACAAAAATGTCACATGTTGACACCACAATTATTTGAATTTTTATATATTTTTTATTTATCTTAAATTCTAAAATTAATTTAAATTTCATAATCAATTAAATTTGTTATTATCTAATAAATATTATCTTATATATTTAAAAGAGTAACTACGATTTCAATCCCTAAGGTTTGCAATGTTCAACAGAAATAGTCCCTATGTTTCAAGTCTTAACAATTTTCGTCCTTAACGTTTCAGGTCTTAAAGTTTTCTTCCCTAACGTTTCAAGTTTTAACAGTTATCATCCCTAACGTTTCAAATCTTAATAGTTTCCGTTAGTGTTTTAACGACAAACGTTAAGACTTGATTTCAAATAACGTCACATGGAAACACTATAATTTTTGAATTTTTAGATATTTTTTATTTAACTTAACTTTAAAATAGATTTATATTTTAAAATCAATTAAATTTGTTATTATCTAATTAAGTATTTATCTTATATTTTTAAAAGAGTAAATTACACTTTTCATCCCTGATATTTGCAATGCTTAATGGTTTCAGTCCACCTTTAACAGAAACTGTTTCTAACGTTTCAAGTTTTAACACTTTTCGTCTTTAAATTTAAAAAAAATTAGTGTTGATTATGTAATCACGTGTAATACACGGGTGCGTAAGCTAGTATATATATAAATTGAATGTCAAATGAGACATGACAGGACATACACATATATATTAAAACAGACAAATAAGATCTTACGTCAGCATGTTTAAAAAATCAGCAAAATATTTGCAGTTTACGAGTTGAAGCAGGTTATTCATCGCTATAGTTGGTATTAAAATGTAACGTAGCTGCTAAATCAGTATAAGTGACTGCTGATTCCTATTTTGGTTCTAATTTAAAGTTGGTTCAATTCATTTCTATTTGTATTTTAAGTTACATCTGTTCATTTCGCTTTATGAATTGTAAATTCGTAAAACTTACCGAATTCATGTATTGCAGGTGGTTACTTTTTGGGAAGGAGAAATTGTTGATACCAAGAATTTTACATTCTTTACCAACAAATGGAAAGCAACGTAATTTTCTTCTACACTTCAAACTATTTGGTTATAAACCTCTCTGATTCCGGTTCCAATTTTTATTTATTTATTTAATTACCAACATTAATTTCCCCTTTGGCTTTTGATGTCAAATGGATTACTTTTCAAAATAAAAAATAAATGAAAAATGATCAAACTGTGACAGGTCAGAAGTCGACATAAATCACTGGACAAAATTTCCATCTTTTTCACCTCTTGCAGTAAGTCCACTAAATACATAATTAAATATCAATTATTATATATTTATAGTTTAATGCTTAATATTCTAATTATTATCAGAGCCAAGTTGAAGTTGATGGTGGGAAGTCATTGGACCTCAGCAACTATCAGTATATATTTATGGTAATTTTGCTTATATATTATCTTGCATTTTTGTTATCTGCACATTGGTGGTTTATATATTTCCAGCTAATTTCTAAAGGGTTAAATGAAAGAAAAAAGGAAACGTATTAAACGGGTCAAAAGTTGTCTTGCATCTATGCATACAATCTTCCAATCGCACTGTACCAAAAATTGGATTAATATTTTCTTATTATAGTATTGTATTCATATGACACTAGTTATTATTTTCTATAATAACTTACTATTTTGCAGAGATGGAAAGAGCAATATTTTGTGAATGTTGGAGCCGATTGTGGGTTGACCATTGCGGGCTTTTACTATGTTTGTTTTTCTTGTGTTGATGGCTCGATCAACGGTTACTATTATGATCCAAACAGCAGGTTCTCATCTTTTCCTTTTTATAATCTTTTTTTTAAAACTAAATTGTCCATGTTATTCTTATTTTCTAGTAAAAGTGGCAATTTCAAGCTTTCAACCCATTTACTTATGAATGGGTCGATACAGATTCATCCCTAACAATTTAATTTTGCGCAAAATGTATTTTTAGGATAAACTTTCTAGATCATTAAAATTAAAATTATAGATTGTTATTGAAATAATACAACTTTTGGAATCATATTTAAATCACTAATTCTTTGAAATAGTATTTAATGTCTGGACAAGAGATAAACATAAAATAGAACCAAGTTTTAATATTGTTCTTAAACATGGTTAGTGATTCTTATTTTTTTATTTTTGTTTCTTTATTCAAATTACAGCCCATTTCAGAAACTTGAGCTAAAAACAACCAATGAAGGAAGATCAGGTTTCAGTTTCTCTTCTTATGAGCTACAATAAGAGTCTGTTTGTTTGTTTGTTCCAACTGTCATTTGGGCTAATTATCAAGTTAAGATGGTTCAAGAACCAACTAGTTACGGGTTCTTGCTTGAATAGGAACAAATGCATGCGAAATATTTGCCAAAAAGGAAATAGAAACCCTACATGAGTACAAATTAATTTTGAAATTTGTGTGATCATTTTGGAGATTTATATTGATGGGATAATCATTGTGGATAGTGGAAGTTCTTAAAGTCAATCAAATGTTACTTTTTATTATATATATTTTTCTATTTTGTAATTTGTTGTTTATATATTATATTTGAGAATCAATGCTCAAATGAGAGTCATGTCTAAAGATATTTTGTGCATGTGAGTGCAAGCATAAATTTACATGAATGAAAATCTCCAAAGTGATATACTTGAGTCAAAGGGAGATGAGTTTGTTAGTCACATAAAATGAGGGTGCCATTTGTAGATTTGGATAAAAGCCAAAAAGATATAAATTAAATGAGATATATTATTATAGGAATCATTTTATCTGCATATACTCACCAAACTGAAATTGCTAATGATATCTATAATAATGTATTTCTGGTCAATATATAATGGACTACCAATTTTTATTGATTTCACAAGTCACAATTACGCTATTTTCACAAGTGAATAAATGTTTTATAAGTTATATTGGTCAATAATTTTTGTTTAAAATTATCTCATACCAACAATGTAATACTAATTACACGCAATATATTTCTGAAAATAGCTTCTTTTTTTTTTTTACATTTACAATCTTAACTACTAACTATTTTGTGTTATTCAATTTATTTTACGACTGAATTTGAATGAATTTCAAATAAAAGTTTGATTATCTAATTTATGGTTATTGATTGGGCATCTTTTAATGTTTTATTTTTCTCGAGTTAGGTTAATGAGGTATACTACTGTAATACATCCCAATCTATATTTAATAAATGTGTCTGGTGCGTTGTTGTGTAAATATAACAGACAACTAACATATAACTGCTTAGGACTTGTTTTTTTTCCCTAAATCTTCCGCGGAATGGAAGTATATTAATGTAAATAAAGTACACTTGAGTATAAAATTGCAATGAAGACGTCAATCAATACCTTTTAAATAGTGTAAATAAACATAAAAACGACAAAATCTAAAGAACAGTGTAAAAAAATTATACATTAAAACGACAAATCTTCGAAGAGTAACATGTAAAAACAATACTCAAATGTCCAACAAAATAGATTATCAAGAGAATCTAATGAAGCACCATGTATTTTGTCCAGAGATATGCTCTAATCATGTGTAAAATAAATAGACCAATACATTTAAAATCTTGCAGCGGATATGTCCCCATCTTTTCATTTGATTATGAATCGTATATGGTTATTTACTACTATAATCCCAACTATGTACTTAAGACATCCGCACATTGGTTATGCATATGGTTAAGATTCATCACCCTAGAATCGCCTGTTGTTAATTGAGAGAGCCATCTTTTTTATTTACCCCCTAAGGAGCGATGGGAATTTTTTTTGGGCAGATGCACACCAAGGTCTTTCTTGTTGAAGAAGCGATGCAAGACTAGATAGGGTGCTCAAAAAATGAGGGAAGGCTGTATGATTTGTAAATAATATTTGAGGAAAGGGAAGCTGATGTAAGTTTTTTTTTTTTTTTTTTTTTTAATATTTTCTTAAATTTTAAAGATGGGGATAGTTTCGGAAATGTTGGTGTTAGAGCATTCAGATTAGCTTTCTCAACTCTTCCCCCATACCCAAATTACGGTAGAAACAAAAAAAAACATGCATTTTTCTCTCGTCATATTCCCCACCCTTATTTCAAGCGGTGTTTATAGGGGAAACTATCACAATCCTTCATTTTTTGGGAAGTATAACGTTTTAATAAATGGTTACGAGTGAAAGTAGAGAGAAACTATAATGATAAATATATAAAATATCATTTAATTGAAATAAGGATAGATTTAGGAACCTGCTATGTGAGATTTATTGATAACATTAAATAAAATCATAGAGATATAAATTTCTAGTTAATTAAACCACATGAAAAGCTCTTACTATAATCTATCATCTCTAATAAAATAATAACATTTCGTCATGTATTACCTCCTTGTTAACTATTTACTAACTGACATTTAATGATTAAAAATGCAAATTTGTTACATTTTATACAAAAACATTAAATACAATATTTATTTCAATTGTTTTTATTTATAAATACTTTTCTTATTTTTCTAATTTATTTTTTGACAACATAATCACATTAATACATGCATAATCTATTGTAAAAAAAATTAGAAAATTTCTAAAATCTATATATACCTATGATTCACTTGTATATTGTACTTATGAACATCTTATCATCTATTTCATTTATTCATTGCTAAAGTCGTTATGCAATTGGAACTTCTTCTATTCTACAAACGAAAAATGTTATATAATCGACACAAATAATAATGTAATTTACAAATCAATCTTTCACTCGTCCTTTGTTATATAAAAGCTATGGTCTAGTATCATTAACTTTTGTATTTTTGTTATTTCATGTTTTTAACATTTGTTTTATACAACCAAATTACATATAATGGCTTTAATGGATATAGCTATGCTTAACAATCTTAATGTAAATAGGGAAAACCGTATAATTAAGATTTGCATAGTAAAATTATGGATGAAACATGATAAGTAAGTTATAGAAGAAACATATGATTTAATAATGTATTCATGGACGAAGAGGTATTTAGAGACTTGTAAATTCTACCTTAATTTTTCTTTTCTATAACTATTAAAAATTTACTTTATTTGTATATATTTTTTCTTACCTATGATTGCGTGTAATGTATATTTTAATACTAGTACAGTAATAAGTTGTATATATTCCAATATTATCCGGACTCTAGCCTTCTAGGTCTAATTTTGCAAATTTTAAAATATTTAGATAACAAAAGTATGAAATCGAGGCTATCTCTTAATGTTTTAGGTTCAAATCTTGCTCAGATTAATTGCGCTGGGTAATTTCCTATGATGTGGAGGAAGTGCACCTCGGATAGAGGTCATCAGTCGAACCTAAAGAGGAGAGATAATTTATGGATTCCATCTGGTTCCCGCTTATCTGGGAGGTACGATCTCACGGAGGTCGAGGAATCGACTTTAGCTACATCGTTCAGCTACCAGTGGTTAGCATGTGAGATCCTCTGCTGTTAAAAAAAAGTCAAATAATACTTATTTATTATCGCAATTGACATTTGAAAACCGTATGTAAAGTATAATTATAATTTTATTTAAAATAGATATCGCATTTAGTAGGTCGGACTGTCTGAGTAAACAGCTTGAATTGATAGCAATAAACATAAACCAACTTGTTAATGTATTCGATATAAATCGGTTGAACCGGACATTGGCCCATTTAATGGTACGTGGTCCCTGGCGGTCCCATATATCTCATGATCTCAATATGAGGATGGATGTTCAATGTTCATACTTCATATTTAGTTCTTAAATACCAACGTAGGGTATCATATTTGAACACATGAATATATGAGAGTTCCTAGTTCAAACCTCTATTTGAGTGAATAATCACCCACCAGTGTTTTGAAGAATCTAAAGTTAAAATCAATCAATGGCATAAACATAAATAAATGATAATTAAATGGGCTAATTATGTAACTAGAAGGGTATATTAGCTAAGGGTGGAGGGAGTACTCCATCGGCTACTTAATGTAATCGGCAACACCGCCGCCGGTTAGGCGGGTACACTAAGAGGGTAGTGGGGGTAGGTACTTTTTGCCGATGAAATGTTTAGGAAATGTGTGGGAATTCAATTGTTGGGGAATAAAAAGTGAGAGTGTATTGGGAGGGTAAAATTGTCACTAATAAAGGGTACTTGGAGGGTAGTTGAAGCATTTAGCGTGATATAATTTGATTGGGTAATTTGGTATGGTAGTTTTGTTTGGGAGGGTACCACTCCCTCCATCTTAATATAATTCAATTTACTTTTTAAAACAATCATTTTTTAATTAACATTTTTTACTAACACAAAATGTTTATTCCATCTAAATAGCAAGATGATAGACAAAACACCAAAATGGAACACGAAAAAAAAACAAACACAATGCCAAAAGAAAGACCACCTAGACACAAACGAACAATACAACCCCTCCTAAAAACCAGATGACACCAACTATAGCACCAATGGTGAAAGACCAAACATAACCAATTTCATGCACATCTTCATATAATAAGCTTTGCAAACATGATGAAAGACTAGAGTTTTATTGCATTTCGGATGACATCAAGTTTTGCTTTGACCACCCGGTCTCCTTGGAAAAGAGGACCTTCAATCCTTCAAATTCAACCTTGGGGGAAAACAATAACAGCATTGGCGGGAGCTTCATCCGGGATGAAAAGGACTGACCAGGACAGCAACCGACTGAGAATGCACCGCCTACTCATCATTTCTACTCTCTGTCACACCTTAACCGGTGGCAGAAACACCGACGTGACTTGATTGTTTATCACACGTGCCACTAGGGTGTTACAATATATTAGCATGCAAGCATTTTATATTCATATTCTAACATCCGGCATCTCGTATCACCAATATTGCCCGTTTTGCTAGCTTACGGCTCACGGATTTGTTTTTTTGTTGCTCAGGTGAAAACTTCCCAGGGCGGTCACCCATCCTGGATTGCTGTCACCTGAGCACGTTTAACTGTGGAGTTCTTGTAACACCCCGACCGATGGCGGAATCATCGGGATGCACGAGAAAGGACATTCAAAAGCATTCAAAGCACATAGTATTTAAAATTAAATTGCATAGATATTAAGTTATTCAAAATTCAAATGTACTAAAGAATTAAACAATATCCAAATCTGCATAAATACTAAATTGTTTGATTAGATTCTATCTAAGTCCATGGTCCGTAGCTAATCAACTAATCATCACCTGAAACATGTGAAAATAAGTTTGTTAGCTGTAAAGCTAAGTGAGTAAACAAAAATAGTAA
>WOUH02000045.1:7721348-7735261 GCA_009936405.2 Stevia rebaudiana
GAAGAAACAGGAAACTAATGTGTAGCTTTCTATTTCACGTAAATATGGAATCACAATACAATTACTCTCCAAACTCTAAGTTCTTTGCTATATCTTCTCTGGAAATTCTCTATCTCCCTTTCCTCTTTGTGAATTCGGTATTTGTAGTTTTTTCTCGCTGGAGACTGTTCGTGAGAAAAGCATATCAACCGTTTTGTCTTTATTGATGAAGGATGTTTCTTAACTAAAAGCATATCAACAGTTGTATGTCATTGAATGAAAGATGTTTCTCAATGGTCCGGCCCCCTCATTAATGCACGGGTCGCGGACCTACCTAAATCCCCGGATCGTGGGTCGGTCCATTTTTAAGTTTCCCGGGTGGGTTTTATTCGTTTTACTTACTATCCTCTATACATACCTATAAATATCTTTTCTTTTTTATTAATTTTAATTCTTTAGTCTTATGATAATATATACGTACCTACCGGTCAATGGTGTAAATATTTACTTTTTTTCTTATTAAATTTCTTTAGTCCTAGATGGTGGTCATAAGGTTTTCTTCTATAGTGAGTAGTGACTTAAGAGATCCAAGCCTAAAAAAACAAATAAAGTCATCATGTCATGCAATGAAGGGTTAATGGATCCTCTTGAACATCCTCTGGTTCTTCTGCCATGCAATGAGTGTTAGATCCTAGACGCGTGAACAGTAATCCCGACCAGGGGCGGATTCATGTCATCATGTGGCACTCAAACAAACCCATATAGTATTAGTTTTATGTTTTCTTAAATTAGTTTAGGCCGCTATTTAATTCTATAGAAGGCCTCCATTTGATAATATAAGAGGCGCTTCCCAACTCAACATTTTATAATATAATTGAAGCACATCAATTTATTTCTGAATTCTATTTTCATCTTCAATAAAGTCACCCATCAATAATGTCATTGATAATTTTATTCAACAACGATCAACCAAAGCTAATAAAAGCAACAAAATTTTGTAATATTCATTGGCTTATCTAGTTAGAATGAATCAATTTTGGCTTCTAGTATTCATTTGTAGTTCAATTTTTATTTGAGGAGTAGTGGTTTAATAGAACCTTAGTAAACTTTTCATGTTACATTTTGTTTTTACCCTACCTGTTTTGACTGTGTTCATTATAACCCTATGTATATTACGCCCCACTTATAAAAATTCCTGGCTAGCCACTTATCCTAACTATGTAGGAAACACAACTGTTTACAATTAGCTATAACAATTAGTAGGGTCAAGATCATATAGGAAAGCTCTTTATTGTAAGAATGGTATGAATGATTTGAATATCTCATAACCGACTCAAACGGACTCCGATTGAACTCAATTTATCGGCGTTAGAACTGTTTTACGCTTTTGGGGGTAGGTTTTTGGGGTGGGTGGTGGGGTAGGGGCTTAGCTTTTAGGGGGCGGGAAAATGGTTCGGCGAGATGGTTCCAACGTCGTTAGAATGAGCTCAATCGGGGTCCGTTTGCTACCCTTCCGACACCTTTTTACTATAAGACGTCTTCTTAGCATGACCCCACTCATTAATGTTATCTTCCCTAATGTAACTACTGCTTGTTATATTAGCTCGAATATTAATTGTACGTGTTAGACTCACGTTTCTTTATGAATGCAACATTAGATAAAAACCTGACAGTCCTGCGATTGTGTCCCAATGGTAATTCACCCTTCTTCCCTAGTGGAGGTCAAGGGTTCAATTTCCATATGGAGTATATTCAAAGGACATCTGAGTGATGGTTTGAATCAGGGTTTTATCCCAGGTTCAGACCTGACGGGGGGCGAGGGTTTACGGATTCCATCCGGTTCCCGCACATCTGGAGGTGTGGTCTCTCATGACGGTCTGAGTAGTAGACCTTAGTGCTTGAACGCCCTGAAATTGATGATGTGCACGTGAAATACCCAACGGTGTTAAAAAAAAAAGATAAAAACCTGACACTCATTAAAAGAATTCCATTTACCACCACCAATTCCTAATCATAGCGTTAAAGTTACAGGCTACATTAACTTTCCAGCTGATCAGTTGTCTTCTTATATGACAGGTGGCCCCATTATGTGTACTACTTTTTAATTATGGTGGTTAAAGGATTAAAGTATCCGGTCAAGCCACAATGTGATGTTTCTTTTCCTTTTTAACTTTTTCTTGGTGCTGTTAGTTAATTTGACCGGTCGACCCTACAGTGGGAATGAAGCCGGAAGTAGCTTGCTTTGTTCAAAATTTCAATATCTATGTGAAATTAAAACATTATAAATTCATCATCCAACTCTTGATCCTGAAACAAACCATCAATGAAGTTTGGAAAAGAGTTTGCTTCACAAACGGTGCCGGAATGGCGAGAAGCGTATATGAATTACAAGTATCTCAAGAGTCTTTTGAAAGAAATCTTGATTTTCCGGCGACGGCAGACAAAATCTCCGGTGACTCCAAAGCCGCAGCCGTCGTTGAAAAGACGATTTTCTCTTTTTAGAGCTTTCAGTGGGCTAACCAACCATAATCATCATTCCAGAAAACACAATGAAGATGAAGTAATTATAGTAAGTAAAATGCAGCAACCAGATGAAGACCAAGGCGGCGGAGAAAGCTGTTGGAGTTACCAGACGACTTTTCTCCGGTCGTCGGAGGAAGGTGGAGATCTTGAGCTTGTGTTCTTCAGAAAACTTGATGATGAATTTAATAAAGTGATGCAGTTTTATAAAACTAAAGTGGAAGAGGTGGTGAAGCAAGCTGGAGAGTTGAATTTGCAAATGGATGCTTTAATTGCTCTGAGAATCAAAGTTAAGCATCCATTAATGGAGGTTATTCAAGAAGATTCCGATGAACATCATAATACCGCTTCTTTAGAAGTTTTAAATCGAATAAAGATTAACGCCACTACAGAAACACCACGATCCACTGTGAGAAGTGTTTTCAATAGTTTAAATGTGGATTTAAATTACAATAAAAATGAACTTAAAGATGCTGAAGGAAAGTTGAAGCAAGCTTTTGTGGAGTTCCATGAAAATCTTCGATTTTTAAAGAACTACGCGTAAGTATCAGTTAACGAATTTAAATATTAAACGTTATTGAGGTTAATAATATTAATATCTGGATTGTATGTTGGTTTTGAAAGCAGTTTCTGGAATCAATTGGCATTCTCCAAGATAATGAAGAAGTACGATAAGGTTAAAGGTGTTTGGTTTTTGTCGTATATGTGTCTCCAGGTGTTTAAATTGCTGACCTAGCTAAATCGTACGTTGCAGATAACATCAAGAAATGCGTCGGATGCTTACTTGCATATGGTTGACGAATCTTACTTGAGCAAATCTGACGAGGTATATTTATTACATAAGCTTTTTTTTTTTTTTTCTAACTTGTGTATATATTTAAACATGTTATTTGTTTATATATTTATGTTAATAATCTCTTTATTTAGTTTTTGTTTTTATCAGACTCAACTTTTGTTATATTTGGGAAACAATGTTTTTAAGAACAATTAAATTAAACATGGGTAAAATTGATACGTATGTAATTAATCAAGACCAACGAGCACGTAGCCCAATGGTACTGAGAGATGAGGCTAGAGTTTGGGGCCGGATATAGGTCCTAGGTTCAATCCAAGGGATTTTACCGCCCTTAAAAAGAAAGAAAATATAATGTAGATAAGAAAAAGAAAGAAAATAATTAAGATACTAGATTGTGTTGCAATATTGTTATTTTGAGGATTTAATTTAATCACGTGCTAAATAAATAGTGTAAATAAAAAATAGACTTAATGAGTATATGAGTCTACCATTTGAAAAAAATAAATAACTAAGAGATGATAGATTATATGCTCTTAAAATCTAATTTTAGAGACAGACTATAAAAGTAATTTATATAATGTAGATAAGAAAAAGATTGAAAATGAATAAAATTAGAATCTGAATTTCATTTTTAAAACGTGTTTGGTTTAATGTATCTTTCTAAAATAATATCTAAAATTAATTTTTTACAATTTTGATTTACAAATTAAATTCTTAAACCTTTTGTGTAAAAGGATCCAACATTCCCTCTAAGTTTTGAAATATAAAACCGAACAATACTTCTGACTAATCATCGTTCTCGCATCAGTCATCCTCTTCTCTATCACCCTCGTTGTGGCACCCTCGCCATCCCCCACTCGTTGGTAGGTGGCCAAAGCGATGTTGCCATGCATGATGATGTCAAATTAGCAGGGGTGGGATGGTGGGGAGGGTGTTGAGTATGATGGCGATGGTGGAGGTGGTGAAAGAGTAGCGACAATGGATGGTGGCGACTAGGTGAAGGCAACATAAGAGGTTGGAGGTGGTATCTTGGCGGCCGCTATGTGAAGGGAGCAATGGTTACGAAGGAGGTGGTAGCGAAGGTGGCGGCCTACGCCTTTCCACCCCGGTGCTCAATCACAAATCTCCAATTGAAGTCTTGGTTAATTGGAAACCGGCCTACTCCAATTTTAAAACCTTTTTTTCGTGTCTTCGTGACTACTCTCCACGTAGGCTTTCACCACATAGCCCATCGACACGACATAACTGACAATGAGGAATGCGACGGGGCTTACCATGACCACCACCATCGGAGGACCAACCCGGCTATGGATCACGAACAAGAGCCGACGGGGTAGATGCAGGCGGGGAAGCGACAGTGAACGCAACCGGAGGTGTCGTAGATCCATGGAGAGACATAAGAAATAACTCATGACTCTTGGATTGTGCAAGAAGACCCCGAAAGGACAATATCAAGTGGGTGGCCTTAACCGATGCTGAAAAAGTTTCAAATGCCGGACCAAGTCCTTATAGGAAGGAATGCAGGAGATCAGTCGGGTCCACCGGAGAGCCGACTGCGGCTAATTGATCACATATGGCCTTGAATCACCGGCCAAAAACCACAACAAAATCGGAGCCCTTTACTGTGGTGCAGAGAATCACTAAGATTTTGGATCCGCTCAACAGAGCAATTACTGTAAACGGCTTCAACAGTGGTCCAGATAGATGGGGGCGTCGTGAGGCTAAGGATTTCAGAGACAGCCTCCTAGGGAGGAGTGAAGAATCAAGATGGCCCGCTGATATGCAAGAACCCATGGCGAATAAAGAGGGTTCAGAATGGCTGAGCCATCGACATGGGAGAGCAGGTCTTGGTAGGATAACATATGAGTCATCTGATTCTTCCATGGGAGGTAGTTGATTGAGTTGAGCTTGACATTTATCATGTGAACAAGGGTGTGAAGTGGTAGATTTCCGGTTGAGGAGGAAGATGCCATTGAAGACGATGAAGTTTGGTGCAGATGAGAGAAGGGGAAGGGGACGAATTTGAAGGAAAAGGAAGAGAGAGGGATCGTCAGATGTGACTGGGATTTCACTGGACACGTGATACCATGAATGAATTTTTAATTTCATTGATTGGATACATTACATCTATACATTTAAATAGAACTACAAGTTACATAATTACTACTTGATAAATACAACATAGACACAACTAAACTATTACATATTGACAGTAACACCCATTTTACCTTTCTTTAGAACGCCTTATTTAATAATTTAATCCTCTTCCATATCATTTATGCTCATTTTAAGTGGTATTCCAAACACTTTAGATTGATAGTCTCTAAGGCAATCTAGCCACCACTTTTCCACCTTTTACACTATTAAAGAACAATTTGTATAACTAAATGGAGGATGCATTAACGAATGATGGCTACAAATAAACTTGTGCAACAAGCAACTTGCTTACCAAACCCATACCAAAAAAGAAAACCAAGACCCTTAAATATTCTTGTTTATTACTTCCAACCCCCTTGAGTTTAACTTTTAACTAAAAATTCCCTTCAGGTTACTAAGCTCATAGAGAGAGTCGAATCAGTATTCATAAAGCACTTCTGTAAGGGAGACCGCAATCGAGGAATGAACACTTTACGCCCAAAATTCAAACGAGAGAAGCATCGGGTTACATTCTTTGTCGGTAAGTTATAAACATCCCGCAAGATAACAAGTATAGACGCGTATAATTAAACAACTCAACAATGCATGCTTTCATGCAGGTTGTTTCTTTGGAATCTCATTAGCACTTATGGTGGCGATCATTACAAGCATACACGCTAGAGATCTTCTTAAGGGTGAAGATCAAACTCAGTACATGAACACAATATTTCCGTTGTACAGCTTGTTTGGATTTCTCGTGTTACATATGTTGATGTATGCTGCAAATGTATACTTCTGGACGCGCTATCGCGTCAATTACACATTTATATTTGGATTTAAACAGGGAACCGAATTAGGTTGCAAACAAGTTCTCCTCCTCAGTTTTGGTCTATCAGTAATTGTTCTTGCAGCTGTACTCGCAAATCTTGAAATGAAATTGTATCCAGAAACTCAAAGTTACAAAACATTAACTGAATTACTCCCTCTGGGGTTAGTTATTGTAAGAAATCCATCTTTAAGCGAATATACATTCATGATTAACGTATTTGTGTTTCGAATTGATTGTAAATTTTGTTTTACAGGTTGTACTATTACTAGCAATCTGTCCATTTAATATTTTGTATCGCGCAAACCGTTTCTTCTTCTTGGTGTGTTTATGGCATTGCATTTGTGCTCCTCTTTATATGGTCACTCTCCCAGATTTCTTCTTGGCTGATCAGTTTACTAGTCAGGTAATATTAAAAAACAACTTCAAAATAATGATCAAGAAACTAAACATCATTGATTTTTTATGATTTCAGGTTCAGTTATTGAGGAACATGGAGTTCTATGTCTGTTACTATGGTTGGGGAGATTTCAAGAAGCGAGACGCAACAACTTGCAATGAAAGTAATCTCTATCAAACTATTTCAATAGTTATCGCAGTTGTCCCGTATTGGATTCGCGTTCTACAGGTACGCGATCTACTCACACATTATCAAGTTCTAGTGTTAGTGTTCTACATCATATGAATTAAATTCTAATACGAAAGAGGTTGTTTATCGCTGTATAGTGTATAAGGCGATTTTGTGAAGGGCGTGATTCGACACAAGCTATGAATGGACTCAAATACTTATCTACCATTGCTGCTGTTGTTTCAAGGGCAATTTATACTCAAAGAAGAGGAACAAGTTTGAAGATATTAGCTGCATCTACATCAGGAATTGCAACAATTTTCAGTACATATTGGGATCTAGTGATGGATTGGGGTCTGTTATGTAAGAATTCTGAGAATCCATGGTTGAGAGACAAGCTTATTCTTCCCAGCAGATCTATCTACTTCATAGCAATGGTAATTGCTATATTTGCTAATGAGCGATCTGTCAATTCAAACAACGATCAATTGACGATGCAATTAGGTATTTAGATTTTCCTTTTTGGATCTTAATTAATGTTTGGTAATTTGCAGGTTTTGAATGTGATATTGAGACTTGCCTGGATGCAAACGGTGCTGGATTTCAATGAAGCTTCTTTCCTTCATAGAAATGGATTAATTGCGATAGTTGCGAGTTTGGAGATCATTCGACGGGGGTTATGGAATTTCTTCAGGTATGATTCCGTTTCTGATTGTGAATTCGTGAAATTGAAATCAGGAAAACATAATGATCTAAAGCTTGTATAAATCGAATGATTCAGGTTGGAGAATGAACATTTGAACAATGTCGGGAAATTTAGAGCTGTGAAATCAGTTCCATTACCGTTTAGCTACGAGGACGAAGATAAGGATCTGTAGTTCGTTAATCAACGTAATTGTACGGAATTGCCAGTTTTGTAATTTAATTAACAAATTGTAAAAGAAAAATCTTCTGTTCGTTGTGTACATAGGAATTAAGCTGTGAATTTTGTGCAACCTGCATTCAAAAGCATAATTTTGTTATTCTTAATTACTTTCAAACGAGTGCAATTTAGGTTATTTTGACCTGAACCTAGTTTGAAATGAAGGTTTTTGTTTGTCATTCTAAAAACAAACCATAACTTATGACAATTTAACACAAGTTACAAATAACTATAAACTTTAAAGAAGACAATTTGTAAAAAACAAAGGGTTCTATTGATTTTTGTCTGATAAATCGTGTCTATTTTTGTAAAAAAACATTATAATATAATTTATATAAAATATTTATTCTTTCGAAAGATATATTCTTTGCATTAAAAACACAACCATATACCCATAAACACACTTGCACCATTGTTGAGTTAAATCTGAATTTACAAGTAATAGGATATTAAGTAGCAGGTATTTGCGTGGATTAAACATCCTGCTAAAATGCATTAATTATGTTAGAAATCATGATCGGAAAAGCCTTATATCGTGGGGGTAGTTACAATTATATGTAGTTTTGTCTATCTTTTTGTTTTATCTGGTTTCTTCTTTTTTTTTAATTCTGAGCCAAGTTTTCTCTAGTTCTTCGGTTGATTTTGTTTAAATATCTTTTTATTGTTCAAACAAAAAAAAAATCTGAAGTTACAAGTTGTCCTTCCACTTAAAATGGTCGAAAATTGTAATTCCTGTTTTGATAAGCTTTCCCTATTAGCATTTTAAATAACTTTCAAGAATCAAAAGGAAACTTATTCAACAACATTACTTGTTTCTCAATCATCACATTAGATTTAGTCATATTTAAAGGCGAAAAAAAAACTAAAAATTTCAACAATTTGAAGACAGAAAAACATCCAACAAAAAGAGTAAAAACACCAAAATATGAACAACAAAACCCATTACTTAGGAGTTAGCATCATCACAATCTGGTTCTGATTGAGGATCCGTTATATCTCCGGTGTCATCCGTATCATGGTTGCCAAAAATAGATGCAAACGATAACGGATTCGAGGTAGAACTTTCTTTTTTTAAACCCTTAATGGTTCTGATCGCATCAACCGTACGCCTATAAACATCCGAACCACCGTCACCAACCGACAACGACACGGTTGCATTACCATCATTAGTTCTTGCATTTGCAATTGCATTTGTGTTTCTAATGTTAGAAGATTCAACCACTTCAGCTTCTAGAGGAAAAAGTAGGTCGAGATTCTCCTCACATTCGTTGACCAATCTTGTAAGCGGTTCGGTGGTGAAAAACGGTTGACGAAGCGCGAGTTGTGTAAAATGTACGCGTAGCAATCCACCCGTTCGTTTGTCATATTTTTTTAGTATTTTAATGATACCTGTTGTAATAGATTTAAAGCAAGTAGAAAGGGTTACTCATGCAATGTAATTACTAATTTTTTTTTTTTTTAATTTGACGCGGTTGTACCTGCAAAGTTTAATGAGCTGTAGTTTTTAAGAAGCACCATCTCCCCGTGAATCGTGACGAATTCTCGTCGTATCAACATCATTTCATCGCTGAATTCGATTTCTGATGTAAAGATTCCATCTTTGCTGCTTTTCTCCTTCACTTGCTCGATTCTTTGTTTTAGCTCCTGATTAAATCACCAGATGAAAAAGGTGATTTGCATGATTAATAAAACAATATGTTTTCCACTACTTAAAATTATGAACATTATAATAAAGCATAAAGTATATTAACACTTACTGAACCTAACACTCTCAAAATCATTCTTATAAACACTTTTTTCATGTTCTTAGTTAGCAAATCTGCCCAATGTTGGTGCATGTTTGTATTATTAAAGATTGAAGTCTTGCAGATGTTGAGAACATGAAATTTCAATATCTTAAGAAAGAATAATCGAAAATGGAACAGCTTATATTATATTTCTGAACTGGGTTATCTTGCTCACACAATATAAGTTGCAACAAAGAGGAAACCAAAATTTTCAACAAATTTGCCCTGTTTTTGTTTCTAAATCGAAGATTTGAAAGATCAAAATTTTAAAGAGTTCTGCACATAATTCAAGTTTAAAACCTGGATTAACAAGTTAAAAGTGTATAATCACAATCACCTACTCAACATTTTACCTATTCAACAACAATACTCGTTCAAACACATCCTTCATAACGTTTAATTGCCACATAATCCAAAGTAGATATCAGATTCTGATTCAAATCGGAAGTACCAATATCTACGCATATTCAAATTAACATAAAAAAAAGTCAAACAAACAAACAAACCTGGAATCGGATGACGAATTCTTCCTCTTTATCAACATAGAAATCATTGAACTTATCCAGTTCTTCATTAAGAATCCTGACAAACCAGTGTTGGAGATCGGCTAGATTGTGATCTAGATTGCGATCGGCCGGCAATTGAGGGTCATCGGCGGTAGGGTTTGGAAGTTGTTTGAGGAGCTTTTTAAGGGGTTTGTAACACAGGTATTTGTCCTTCCATTCAGGTAGGGTTTGTTCCAGATGGATTCCGAATTCTTTACCAAATTTCATAACCGAGTGATGAACATGAACTTGAAGATGAAGAAGATCGATTGTCTGTATTTGGGGGTTTCTTTGACAGGATTGAAATTGAGAAAAAAGGATGAGGATATTATTGTTGTAGAATATTCTATTGTTTTTGATTCGGAGGATAAGAAAGACGCATATAGTTTAGTAGAGAGTGACCCCGTATGCGTTTTCTTTTGTCTTATATCGTGAAATGGTCACAATTAGTTTTTTACTTTTTTAGTTAAGTGTTAAATTTGTCTCTGCTAAAATAAACTCACTTATATCTTTTATCTAAAAAAAAGGATTTTTTTTTTATATATGAACCCTTATCATTTCTTAAATATTGTTATTTACATCTAACACATTAACTCTGTTTATTGTTAATGTTAAAATGATGGGCAAATGTAAACTTTTGCAAATTGAATTAATATTTTTAAGATGTACAATTATTAAAACGTTGTTACTCGATCGTTTTTACGCTCCATCTTTTTCACTTCTTCTCACCAAATTCGTTAAAAACGATGGAGTAGAAAGATGATGGAGATTTAAAATCTTGAAATATTAATCCAATATGCAAAATGTCACATTTGTCCATAAGTCAACATTAAAGTTGGATAGACTTAACGTATTGGATGAAAATGACAAGCTATGTCACTGTTCACAACGGTTTTAGAGAGGCCAAAGATCTTGGTAGATTTAAGTTGTTCTCTATCTGATACGAAATTCAAATAGAAAATAATTGTGAGGTCATAATGTGATGGATAAAATTCTCAAGAATATTGTAACAATTTGTGTTTTAAATTCATAGGATTTACTAGTTTGAAATACATCCACTTGGAGAGGGTGCCAAATGGGCAAATGGGGTAGATCCTAGTGTTATAAGGAGATATATTCTCTACTTCTTTTGGCATTCGCTAATTCAGATGAGAAAGAAAGGCAGAGTTTCGTGTGTTTAGCTTTCAGTTATAGCAAGTAAAGGAAATGAGTTTATCGGCCACTTGGGTCGAAAGGAATATCGACCACTAGCTCAAAATAGTTCAGTTCCATGGTTCGTCTCGCACGGATCCGGGTCGGTAGCATGCTGGTTAGAATTGTAGATTGAGAACAGAAGTAATGAAGAGCCAAGTAACTCAAGAAGATGTTTAAAAATGCATTCCCTTTGGATAAGTCTCATTTGAATTATTTTTCCCATTGAAAGACAATTATCTAACAAGAAATAGGGAACTCACAAAATCAATGATATATATAGTAGTGGTTTTTGGATCTAAAAGCATAAGTTCCATTTTTATTGAATTCGTGCCTTTCGAATAACTTAATCCTATTTTTGTTTGTGACGGACTCTCTTAGTATGTGATTAGTAAACCAAAGACTCCCACATCTTGCGATTTAAGAAGTCCCCTACAAAAGCTAACTTCTTCCCTCTAAGCCTTTCTAGAGATTTAGAAAAGTTTTGAGTATTCTTGCACTTCAAGCCTAGCATCACCATTGATATATTCTTTATCTATAACTTGTTCGTATTCTTGAAGGTAACTTCGCCAAGAAACTCTTTCATAAACAAATATCCCGCCTCATCGGGTTTAATCCTGTCTAAATGAAATTTAGGTTCATCTTCCAACAAACAAACAAATCAAGGAACCAACGGTAAGGATGGCCGAATGGATGCTCCTCCCTGTCATCACCACCATCCCAGACAACACTTAATGACCCGATGTTTGGGTCATGCAAAAACCTAATTAATTAACCAAGGTAACTACAAGAATAAGGAATTTAATTGTGTTGACTTAATGATCCATTGATCCTATACCAATGAAAAACACATGCTAGGATGTTATCTCAACAATTGTCTACTTTGTAATGAAGGATAAACACATACAAAGGAATCAAGCCATGTTAACCTACTGATTCAAAAATAGATTAAGAACACCGATTGGGATGTCGTCTAAATGATTATAACCCGGTTATCAAATTGAACTAACGACTCTTAATGATCAAAGACCAATTCATAGATGACTCAATTGAATAGATTGAAGTCAAATTGTTTTCCCAACAAAAGTAACTCATAAATCCTAATCATCTGAACACATTCAAATCACTCACTCATAAAATAATATATTTTAGTTTTAGCAAGGTTGTTAAATCAAAATGAATACATAACCAAGACCTACACCCATTCACCCAATTGTGATCACACGAAAATTAGCTTATATCGCAAAATAACAAAAAACTGATATACTCTCACTATCAAACTCTTCACTATAAGTTATTAACTAAAATTCCCAAACTTTTTCTACAATTTAAATTAAAAAAAGGCAAATTGGATTTTAATAATCCAAACGATGACACATTGGCTAATAATTATCCGAACTATTACTTTGGCCAAGAATAATCTCAGCTATCACTTTAGTTGTCAGCGGCAATCCCATAAGCAAAAATTATCAAAGATTTACACTTGATTTACAAATGATTTGTATCAAAATGATAATTATAAGTAAAGTACAAAAACGTATAAGCAAAATTGAGTACAAATCATTTATAAATCAAGTGGAAATCTTTGATAATTTTGCTTATGAGATTGCTATTGACAACCAAAGTGATAGTTGGGATTATTGTTGGCCAAAGTGATAGGTCGGATTATTATTGGCCAATGTGACATAGTTCGGATTATTAAAATCCAATTTGCCTAAAAAAAAAAAAAAACTTTTCCCTTGAGCTCTTCTAAGTTCTACCCGCACAAGCAGCCGAAAACGTTACCGCTTTCGTTCCTTGTTCAACCGCCAACAAAGCCCACAAGAGCCCAAGTCTATATCCTTTACTTGCATTATATAAAGTGGCCTATAAAAGCCCAATCCAATATTTTTTTGCAAAGCCTACGGTTTTTTCAATTGAAATTAATCTACAACACACTTCAACTTTCTTCGTATTTGACATCGACATTTATCTTCAAGAACGGATTAAAAATTAAAAATAGCAACTCCTTTCATGAAACATGTGAACTACAAATTTCATGTTATTTTTGTGTTTTAGCTTTACAAATACTTTATTTTAGACTTCGAGTAATGATTTCTCATTTATAATATAGTTATCAACTTATCATCAATCAATATAATTCAGAAATACGATGTTTGTGCTGTAGATTATGAATGAAGTAGCTAGAAAAATTGAGAAACCATAAATCAGAGTTTCGTCCTTGCACTTAAAAAAAATGTATTGAAGTCCGATAGCAGATTGTGCTCGCAACGTGTCAGTTTTTGTATCTGAGGATCCATTGAGCAATAAAGAGGTATGCCGTTGACCCTGTTTAAAAAAAGAGATTATTTAAGGTTGGACTAATTTAAAATCACATGCCTAAGAAATTGGGCTTTTGTAATAAGCAGGTTAGCTTAAATAGGGCTAATCCTAATTTGGGCCTATTTTATTTAAGAAAATTGGATTTTAATAATTCATACTTTGATGGGTTGACCGCTGCTAGTCCCACCTTCAACCTTGTCCCCCAACAGTCCCTACTTTCGACATATTTTCTTACACCAGACCCCCGTCAAATATACACTAACGTCGTTAAGTCTTACAGAACTTTGACCGTTGTTTTCACCCACTTAAACTCCGAATCAC
>WOUH02000045.1:7765989-7776831 GCA_009936405.2 Stevia rebaudiana
AACCGAACCGAGCAGCTCGGTTTAAAACCGAACCGAGTTCGAGCAGCAGTTTCACGCTCGGTTATGTAAATTCGAACAAAACCGGGCGACTCGGTTTTAAAACCGAACCGAGTTCGAGCATGCTTGCGTTCGCTTCGTGAACAACCCTACCAACGGTATCTGAACTTTACAACATTATCAAGCACGACCCCAGCCAGGGGCTTTGCCCCTTGGACCTGCCAAGGGCTGCTGCCCCCGACCCCCGCACCAGACACAATAGAGTCAAACAAGCATGCACCACATACCCGACTTATTTAATAACTATCGTGTCTTATTCGATAACTTAAGTTAATTTCAATTATACCAAAATATCAAATGGATTACGAAATTTAAAGGTTGATGCATTTCAAAACCGTAAATTAAGATTAAGATAATTCCATATAAAAATTGCATTTTTCGTGCTCAATCAGTAATCATAAAGAGGTTGCGAAAAGAAATGGTTTTGGGGACAGAGTAACACTGACTTGGGAATCCATGGACCTGATGCTCTTTTAGGGTTTCATTTGACACTTTTCATCATCACTTTTATATTAGCTTCATGGATTCTCCATCTCTTTCAAATCAATTTGATATCTTTCAGATTTACAGGCGCTATTGCGGTAAATCTAAATCCCCAATTATTCTTTCTGTTTATTACAAGTTCTTTTTTGAATTTTGCTCAATTATTTTACGGTGTAATAGAATTAAGATCATCGAGAACTTGTGCTCGAGAGATTGAGAGAGTGATTTAACAAAAAAATTATGATTCTATACTCCCGAGTTTAAGCTAGAAACTGCCATAAAGATATGGATATGTTGTTTTCTCGTGGAAGCATGTTCTAGATTCAATTAGGGTTCATAGTTAGGTGATTCCCTGATCGATTTGGCTGCATGCTTCGAATTTCATATATTAGGCTATAGAAAAGCTTACAAATTGAGTTGATTAATGAAATTGTTTGCAAGATCATGGTTTAAAGTCTGCTGTTGGTAGATAATATATAGCAATTCACCTTCTTGCATGTGCAAATGCTTATAGGCGTCTTTCTAATGGATAGATAAGATTATAGAGTATTGTAATGTATTATGACTGTTAATATGGAAATTAGAAGAGAAATTAGTTCAAGTATGAGGCTAGAAGCACAGCTATGTGAAGCATCAGCCCTTCAATATAATATGTATGCATGTATATATTTGCATACATATGAATATGATGATGATGATGATGATGATGATGATGATGCATGTATATATTTGCATCCGGATTTCCTACATGTGTATATTGATTGAGTTGATCACTTGATCCTAATTTGATGTAGATTTACTCGGAAGAAAGATTTAGATAGATCAAGAATAGATTTGAAGATAATAATTATTATCATAAATTAATTGTTAGGACTAAGGAGATACTTGTAACTTTATTACTTGTTTTGAGTATTAGTTGGAGTTGGAGGTTATTCAATAGACTTTTTATCTATGGATTTTGTTCATAATAAAATTCTTAGAGTTTTGACTTGAGTTATAGTCACAGAATCCAGATGTTCTTATGTGTGATTTATCAATTTTGGGCCAACATATACATGTTTATAGAAAAAAATATATAGCAATCAGTATCATAATGTTTACTATCTGTGTTTAAAAACCAAAGCTACATTTTTTAATTTTATTTTTAATCAATTATTTGTAGAAATCACATCAGATGTGTTTCCTTCTGGGGGAGATGGTTGCTTGAATGACAATGAATCAATGAAAGCTAAATCGGCGAGGGAAACATTGTCACAGTTTCTAGAATTTGTTGAATCAAGCGTAAATAATTATAAAAGGTATATGATTTAAAAGTTTCACTTTACTGAATCCTATTTTTCAATTTGGTGTTTCGCGCAGATGCAACAACAATTACTTTGCTTGTATTTAATGTAATTACTTAATGTTATCTTCAATTAAAAGTTTTTTCATCATCATATATTTAAGTTGTTACATGAACCCAACTCTGACAAAACTATTACTATTATTATTCATCTTATAAAATGTGTAATCACTTAAGATTAGTGAAGATTAATGAAAACTGTGTTATCACTTATGGCAGGATGTCAATATTTGAAGAACTTTCTGTACTTATGTCAAGATTGAATTTGATGGTGAGACGATGGTCATTTCTTTCTTAATTAATATTCTTGTGTGTAAAAAATATATGTATTATCAGCACATCATTGCATTAGCAAGTAGCAACTATAAGTTGTATAACTGATTATCACAATCTTACTTCCCAATAATCATTTTCATTTCTATATGCAGGTAGACTCTCACGAGTTCTCAAGATTCTATAATTTTGTATTCTTTATTTGCCGTGAAAATGGTCAAAGAAGCATCAGTAAGTCAGATATCAAATGAAAGCTGAAAACTTTTTCTATCCTTTAATTCCCTTTAACTCTTATGGTCTTTTGACACACGTCTAAACTTAATCCTCAGAAATATAACCTCAATTATATTATTTTTCTGTATATTAATTTCAGCTGTAAGTAGGGCAATTATCGCATGGAAATTAGTATTGTCTGGAAGATTCAGATTACTTAATCAGTGGTGTAGCTTCATTGAGGTACTTTTTACCTTTTAAAGAGCAATGAAGATAGCAGTTTATAGCTATATTTAATAGTGGTGGAAACAATATTATCTGTTTCTTTTTCCCTAATATTTATATTTTTTTTATATATTTCAGTCCAAATTACTAAATTACCTTTGTGTGGTGTAGATTTAATTATTTAAATTTTTCCGCAATTTTAAACCAGCATTTGGAATTTTTCATAGTTTGTTATTTAATATATTCATTTTTTATTGAACGAAACTAATTATTGGAATTTGACATATAGAATAATCAGAGGCACAATATCTCTGAAGACACATGGAAGCAAGTGTTGGCATTTAGTCGATGTGTACATGAAAACCTTGAAGGATTAAGGATATGATCCCGAAGGTAATAATCTAACAAAATAATTACTTACTAGCTTCCACATAATTATTAATCCTGTCATAAAAATGCAATATTATTATTTTCATATACTTGAAATCGTTTCTCCATAAAATCTAATTTTCATATATGGTTGTGTTAGGGGCTTGGCCTGTTCTGATTGATGAATTTGTCGAGCACATGTATAGGTACATAATCTTTACATTAGTTCATATAATTTTATATAACTTTTTTCTTATAATCGTTTGGTAAAAAACCATAATGCAGATGTGCATTTAGTTATAAATCAATTGGTCGATTTAGGTTATGTTTCATCTCTAACGGATCAAGTGAGTAAAAATAAATTAAAATAGTTATAAAAGTGTAGGTCAAACAGGTTAAATATAAAAATAAAATAATAAATTAAATGTTTTCTTGTATGTTGCAGGATGAGTGGATCAGACGATACTCATAAGTTTGGTTGCAAATGTGGTGATTCAGAATCTCAACCGGTTTACGAGGCTCTACCCGGTATATTATAAGTTTATAACTTATAGCAAACAATAAGGAAATTAAATTAAAACTAGAATTTAAAACGAAAAACTTTTTATTAATTATTTCCAGGATTAAAAGTGTACCCTGGTGCAAAAAGGAAGTTAGATGATCAAGAATTAGAATTCATGGATACATGTATTGATTCAAACACGATTATCATCTCCAAAAGAAGACACATTGTGGATCATGTGAATCATAACACCCCGTGTGCAGTTGAAGGAAGCCTCTCAAAAGGTTTTGCACAACTTTTCTCAAATCATTCTTGTTTGCAGTTTGACCATAAAAGTAGAATGTCATTTACATAGAAATTTATATGTTTATGTCAGTTGGTTTTTTCAAAACACAATCACCCACTTTTCAGAAACTTTTTTGGTTTCACATTACATTCATCATTGTTAAGTATTCCACTATTCCATTGTGTATTATGTGACCTATATACAGAATAAAACAATTTTTCCTTTGTAATAATCAACTAATCATTATCATTATATATATATATAATTATATATATCAAGATGTGTTTCATGAAATATTGGTTTTTTGTTTTATGTTATTATTACAATTTGATTTTCACCATTGGTATTTAGCAGCAACAAAAACTTCCTCATAATGTTGAGCAGCATTGTTCCAACTGAGATCCTGCGTCATCGCGCGTTGCTGTATCGCGTTCCAGCTTTGTTTATACTCCCTATAAGTCAACAAAGAATTCCCAAGTGCATGTATCAACTGACCCGACTCGGCTCTGTTAAATGTCCATCCTACCCCTGACTCATTATACGGGTCAAACGGTTGAACCGTATCTCTCAACCCACCCACCGCGTGCACAACCGGTACGGTTCCATAACTCATAGCATACAACTGATTAAGCCCACATGGTTCGAATCGTGACGGCATTAGCAGTATATCCGCACCAGCGGTTATCCGGTGAGCCATTTTGACCGAGAACCCGACCCACCCGCGAACCTTATCTGGATACCGGTTTTCCATCTCCCGAAGCATTTGTTCAAGATCGGGTCTTCCTGTACCTAACATGACCAGTTGTACATCTTGGTCAACTAACCACGGAACACACTCAGCTATTAAGTCAACACCTTTCTGAACATCGAGTCTTCCAATGAACCCGATTAACGGAACATCGTCACGAACCGGTAATCCGAGCTCTTTTTGAAGCGCGGTCTTGCATTGTGGCTTTCCCGTATCGAGTGTGTCTAGCGAGTAATTAGTGTAACCGTCTGATGTCAAGTGAAGATCAACTTCAGGGTTCCAATCTTGTGTATCGATCCCGTTAACGATACCTTTTAACTTCCAATCATTTTCTTGAATTATGTTGTGTAAACCCCAACCGCCCTCGCTGGTTTTGAGCTCCCACGCGTATCCGTGACTCACGGTTACTACGCGATCGGCTGTTTTGAGACCCGCTGCAAAGATGTTGAAGTGCTCACCGCCTACCGGATCATACAATCTGAAAAGATCCAAGTAGTGTGGTGGTAGATCCACGTGACTGAAATCATCAACCGGACCACGACCCTGATGAGCTATGTTGTGAATCACAAGGACCGATCTTGCGTATCGCATTAACCCGTTATCGCGATAATATGCTTTCAGATAAACCGGTAACAACGCGGTATGCCAATCATTTGCAATGAAAACCAAATTTCCATCTCCGTAGCATACGCCCCCGCATGGTACATACCATGGAACCTATACGCAACGAGTGGTTAGTTTCACAACATTTTATGTTCAAATTGTAAGACAACAAACCGATAACGTAGTTTAACTCGATGATTTTGTTTGACATTAAGTAGTAGTACCTCGACAGCTGCTTTGCAAAACAAAACCATACGTCGTAGAATATCCTGCGAATACGATTGTCGATATCGTCAATTGTGGAATCATTTTATCTTTTCAAGTTAGAATTTATAGTACGCTAGTAGAAGCTAACCTCGCGATTTCCTCCGTAAATGTTACTTCCCAAATTGTTAAACATGTGGCATCGTATAAAAACAAAATCTACACCATCAATGTATGTTTGAAGGTATTGCACATCCACATCCTAAAAACAAAAACAAAAACCGGTTACCTAATTGTAACAATATACATATCGATCCACATCGACATCTAAAAATGTGTTCATTGTTGCATACCTCCCAACCGACTTTATAACGTCTCCTAATCCCTGAATCTTGAAGTTCACCATGATCACCATAAAGAGGTACCACTACCTATACATTTGCAAGTGTTAACAAGTTATAAGCATATCGCGTATTAACGACTCCTACGTTTAAAAAAAGTTACCATTACTCTATGCCCACGTTGCGCCAAAGCTTTTGGTAACGCACCAGCAACATCTCCGAGTCCACCTATAGATACATAATTATAGAATAAAAACTTAAATATATGTTGTTATGACTGATTATAATCTACTCATATTAACTAACACCACCAAACCAGCATATTGTAGAAATCAAACCCTCACCAGTTGGTAAAGAGATTTTTGTAGACATGAGTAACAACATGAATTACCTGTCTTGGACCAGGGTGCGCATTCGGCTGCAACCAATATGACATTCATTACATTCGGTCCGGCTAAAGGAGGGGATTCAGTGTCATCACTTGCAGGAACATCTGCTTCGTCTAGTATCAGATCATTTGTAACATCTTCTAACATTTCATTTGTAACATCGTATGCGTCTTTATTCAGAGGATTATCGAGTGTTGATTTTATGTTGGTCTTGTTTTTCACTTCACCGTCGTGTTTACCAACCGCTGTTAGTGGGGTTTCTTGTAATTCATCTTCACTGGCTTCAGTGGGGATGTTGGATAGAGGGCTACGAGTGTAGTGTTCAACCATCGTCTACAAAGAAAAGAAGTTAGTAATGACGTTTGACTTTTTTTCGTCATATCAGATTATGATTTCATGACTATTTATGGTCAAAATAGTTACATGTTATATTGCAAGTCACTTCTTTCGGTTGATTATTTGATTTTAATTTGCATATATCGTTTTGAGAATCTTCATCCAAACATCCTTGAAAAAGCTTATTAGACGGTATGAGTTCGGTCCATGATATACAATTAGAAAAATTAGTAATAATGGTTAGGGTGATAGTTTAAAACTTGGAACCATCCGAGTATAATCAGTTTAATAAACCATTTTTATTGATCAATTTTACATTTTGTAAACCTATAATCTTCTTTTAGAGCATTCACATCCCATTCTTTATACCACTTTTTGTCTCTAAAATTTAAAGATTTTAGGTTAAATTTCACCTCTACCCCTTCTCTGTCTTCGTCTCTGTTTTAATATTCAGAAATTCTCTAACTCATTTTAAGATAACTTCGTACCGCTAAGAGCATTCACATCCTCTTTTCCATCTAAGATTATTTTTTCTCGGCTCTAAAATTTAGAAATTTTGACTTAACAATTGTTTTCATTTCTTTCTCTATCTTCAACTCTATTTCTAAAATTTGAATATTTTTATATAGAAGTTCTTTAAATATAAATAACACTATTCACAATCTCTATATCTTTTTAGTATCGAAAGATAAAAAGAATAATAAAATAAATATTTGTAAATTTAATAAAATTTAAGACAGAATTAAGATGTAAAATTCTAAAACAAAATTTATATATAAAGTAAATAAAAAACATGATATGGGATTTAATTATAAATACCCAAGAAAGATGTGAATCCTTTTAAGTTTGAACTCACATGACTTTTATCAATCTACAAAGTGTATAATTTGCAACTACCAAAAAGTTATTTTAAATCCACCCGGTTAATTTCCTGATTTACCAAAAATCTCGGTATATAAATACCAAAAAACTAGAATCATTCAGAGCACAAAATACCTGTATCTCTGTTTGTGTTCCAAATTTCTTCGAACTTTTATCAGTTGTAACATGAAGCACATCATTAGCGTTCCGACCACCATCAATACCGGAGCTATTTTTCCCGGTTGCTTTGATTCTCCGTACTCTGCTTCCACACCTGACACTGCCATTTTTATCACATACAAATGTCAAATCGATAATTGATTTTCCGAGCCGCTTATGTGCGAACGAGGGGATACAGTAGTGAATCCGATTACTGAAAATAGCAGTTCTTTCGATTGCATTCTGATCGATCACAAATGGCAAGGAACCCATGGATGCCGTTAAGGTGTTCGATGAAATGCGTTAAAGAGTTTATGGTGAAGATGGTAGAAGAGTAATTGGTGTCTTATAATTTAAGAAGCAATGGACAAATGGTCCAGCGAAATGAGGAGTATGAAACACGAGTCCTAAAATCAGAAACTCCAAATCGAATGGGTGGTGGTGGTGGAAGAATCATATTTGGAATTATTTGAGATTAAATTTACACCAAAACTTTTTTATGAGTTTCTTGAAAAATAATAATTATAATACCTATAAACATTAGAGCATGTGTTATGCTCCGACGAAAGGGTCATTGGCTAATAAAACTAATGTGTATTTACGAGTGGTTAATAATAATTCAAGTCTCATGTTAGATTATTAATGCAGATTTAAAGTAGGTTTAAAGAGTGTATGAATTCGTAGTTCTAAAAATATGCAACGCGACGCAACCGATGCTTGCCTAGGTGGAAGAGAGAGAGAGGAGAGATGATCCATCGAAGAAGGTGGATGTATTCATAAGATGAAAGCATTGTGATTTGTGAGTAAATGTATAAGAATTCTCACTTTTAGATAGAAAAGTTAAATTTGATGGTCAGAAATTCATTCTTGAATACTATAACGTAAAAATTAACTTTTCTTTATGAATCTTTCTGTTTAATGTGATGTGCAATCGATTATATTTATATCTTCACCGAGATGTTATAAATTTCCATGCATCTATTATCTTCATGAGTAGAACTAGATTTTCGTGACTAAGCACTATTGAATGACTTCAAGATTTGGAACGAGGTAAGAGATTCACACATGATATAATGATGAAGTATTGCACTATAAGTTATAATGATCTACTTAACTAAACTTGTTTGATTTAGTTCTATTGTAGATTGTCGCAAAAGAGCATTGTATTCAGTGTTGAAATACATGTAGTTAGTACATGTATTAACCATTCAATAGACTAAAGTTCTTAATGTAAACATGTAATAACTAATAACCATTCAACACACTATTAAGATTCTTAGTGCATCATTATTACTTTATGATTCAATAAAATAGTGTATTTACTAGTGAATACATTACATATGTTCAACATATAATATGATAATAGGTACTATGACCTGTTCATCATTGTATACACTATAGTTATTACTACTCTATTGACTCTTGAATGCATGTAAACACTAAAATGACAGCTATATTTCTTTCTTTTACCAATCTAAAGTTTTCTTATAAAGATATACTAGCATTTTACATATATAATAAATTAGTGTTTCCTATGTTAATATATATGAATGTGTGCGATACTCCTGTTAAGACTTCACAAATTTTCAAAGAGATTTGAATTCTTATATTGGAGATACTGACTCTCAAATGGTGGTCTAAAGTGGCCCACAAAATGGAAAATCTTGTCTCTTAATTAACTTCTCCTTCGACTTCAAACGTGACAATAGAGAGCTAAGTGGAAGGTTTAACAATCTTATCATACTTTTAGACTAAGTTGCGTACTCACATAGCTCACCGTCGAGCTGAGTTGGCAATGACCACGCTGTGGAACATCAAGCCTCACACGCGTGGTTCATGAGCGTGGAGAACTCCACATGTGTGGAGATGCAAATCAAACATATGTAAAGTTTATTAGACATCAAAGTAGGTGATGACGTGGCAGTAAAAATTCAGTGGAGATTTGAAATCACACTCCCAAAATAGGTGGTTCGTTAAAATTTGAGTAGAAACTATAATGTGGCGTTGATGTGATGGGGTGAAACGTGAAACCATGACTATTAACACGTGGAAGCTGGAACCAATGGCCATTTTAATGTTGTTTGTTTGCCTTTCTTGAAGTTGACCGTTGTGCTTCGCAAGTCCACATGTCTAGATTCGAACATATCTAGATAATAACACTATTTTATTATTTAGTAGCAGTTTTTACATCCACCTACCTCAAATCATTTGACCCTTCCCTAATTACCACTTGAATGGTTTCACGGCATAATAATGTAAAAATATAGAAAAACTTGTTTTACAATTTTTTGTTGTTTTTTTAACCGTGGATAGTGGTGGTTTCAGTAGGACCCGTTTTTTTGGTACCGAAACTGGTTCTTGAGGTGGACTGGTTCCACTAGGACCGGTTTCAGTCAAAAACTAGGTAGGAACCAGAACTGGTTCTTGAAGATGAAACTCTATCCACTAGAACTGGATATGGTCGAATCTGGGTTCGGTTTATCTTCAATAACTGGTTCTGGTCAATTTTAAAATTAATGAGGCCGTTGAATGACTCTAAATTCAACTGTTGGCTATAAATTGTACCATCACTTAAAAATAAAACTACCCATTTGTTCGGTAGTCATATTGGACTAGTAATCCATACCACTATACCTTTGGATTTTGCTTGAAGAAGTGTTACCCGTTTGTCGTTTAACCATTACATTTTGAAAGATAATTAATAAACTACCCATTGCCTCCCGTTCTTTGCTAGCACTTGAACTTGATGGTTACCCGAACTCGAGGGCATGTGTACGTTTGGCCCATTTTTGTTTATAAAAAAAATCATACATGAATTTAAATTATTTGGGAAATCGTTTTTTGATTCTAGCTTCCATAGAAAAATTTAGGTCATCTTCGTGCATATATAAGTTGTCGAAAATTAAATATGTCATACGTTACACCCGTATAACATTTAACATTGGGTTTAAATCTACGACACAAGTAAAAACCGATGATAATTCTTTGAAATATATTATAAACTTTTCTTTCATTGGTTGTATCTTGTAAAAAAAAACATTTGATTTTTATTTTTAAAATTTTAATATTTGCATACATTAAAAATAATTCTGAAAGTACCAAACGACCTTTGGGATAATAAGTCCCGGGTAATTTTGTAGTTATGGATTTCAAAAGTTCAAAATAATTGGCTAGTTCTTGGATATTTTCTTAAGACCGTTCCACAAACACGTTTGTTAAACGATTTTCTAATGATTTTTATGGAATTATATCTAAAGTTTCTCTTTGTTATTAAGCACTTTCAAAGATTTTACAACTAGAATTCTACCTAGTAGCTACATCCTAATAAGGGCGTAAAGGGCGTACCCGGTGCTTGACTTAGCTCCCGCTCTGCACAGGGTCCGGGGAGGGGCCGGATCGCTTCGCGATCTGATGTACGCAGCCTTACCCTGCACTTTTTTGTGCAAGAGGC
>WOUH02000045.1:7776931-7806830 GCA_009936405.2 Stevia rebaudiana
GTGTCTTCGTCAAAACTCGAACCCGATTCAAGATTGATGACTGGTCGAATAATCGATGGGGACGAGCTCACAGCTCTGTGTCGCATCCTCCAGATCTTGATTTAGAATTAGGGTTTAAAAAACTTTGAAGAATTAATCTGCGCCGAGTTTAGAATTAGAGGTTAAGATCGGTGGGTTGGGCCCTTGAAACGGAACAACTTAATCGATACTGGGCTAGGACCTGGTAGCTGGGCTAGATTGCATATTGGATTAATCAATTTAGACGGATATCCGATTAAACCGAAAATTTTCAAAACTCAAATTCGACTCCGATCCGATTAACTCGAAAACCTAATTCGAATTCGGTTATATCCGATCCAAAATCCGAAAAAGCAATTCGAATCGGTTTTTTTCGGTTTCGGATACGATTCGTGTTTCGATTTTTTGGAACACCCCTAATTTTTAGTTTCTTTTTTACTTTATCTCATCTGGGTTATTTTTTCTTTATAATTTGTTGGTGAACAAATAGATGTATTGTCAATTTCTCTCACTATGATATGGCCTTTTTTTATTTGATTAAATGTGCTAATGAGACTTATTGCTACTGTTCAAATCTAGTTTTTTTGTTATAATTTTATTGTAACTTGAATTTGAAAGGAAAACAATCATGGTGATATCTTTTAATGCATTTTATTATGTTAAAGATCAGTTATGCATTTTTAACTTGCTTGACGGACTTTCTTTTTCTTAGACAACATTTAAGACAAATGAAATTCAAAACTTAACAGCAAACAACATTTATTCAATATATTGGTAAGATCAAAATTTTGTAAGACGGATAAATATCTTTATTTTATTTTATTTTGTTCAACACATATATTTAGTTCGCTTAGTGTGCCCAAATTTTTGTTTTTCAATTTGTAGTTTAGCAAACCTTTATTTTATATTATCTATAAGTTTATTTAAAATAATAATTATTTTTTTTGTAAATATTTGAAAAGTATATTTTTTATAATGCGTTTTAAACTAGTATAAATATATAACTCGTATGCATATGGTAGAGTAATATTAAAACATAGAAATGTAAAATTATCAACATCCTTAAACAATATAGCACAACTCTTAATGGAGTACACTACTAAACGGTACTTGTCTAAATGGTTTATCCCGGGTATTTCACAAATCGGAGGTCTCTTGTTAAAGTCACAACCAGAGCCATCAAAAAGCTACTAGGTGAGTCATGAGTATTCGCACAAAGAGAGTATATCCTCCTGAATTGGTGGGGCGAGGTCGTTATACTTTCAGCGATCGATTCGTTGGGTGAAAAGCTAATTTGTTCGTCCTAGTGAGATCGGGTGTCCGTGCTATTCGTTGTTGAAAAAAAAAGATGAAGCACACTTACTTTTTTATTATTCAAAGTCACTAGTTTTTAGATACAAAACCAAAATTGTGAGTTTGTCCTTGTTAAGAGCCATGTGTTATTTGTGGATAACCCGAATCCAAGTTACACTCCCCTTCACACTTTATTCTTTAACTAGGTTATAAACTCGTGTAATACAAGAGTATGAAGATAAAAATAAATAATTTTATAATGACAAAAAAACATTTGTTTCAATAGTAGTCTTATGACCTTTTTTGACAAGTTATGTTTGGAGTTTCGCTTGAAAGCTAAGTTTAGGTTTTGTCTTTTGGTTCTCGATATTTTAAAATTATCATGCGATAGGTATGTTTTGATATTTAAAATGATGCTTAGCCCGTCGCGAAGCATGAGTGCAGTTAGTAGTTTAGATTAATACATAAATCAAGATTTTTAGAAGAAAACTGGTGATGAGCCTGTATAACACCGTCCAACAAGAATTGAGGGACATACATTGCACAACCTATTTAACATATTAATCATAAAACTTTTTAGAAGAAATATAATTAAGATATGTTGTTGGAAATTAGCCAAAAGAAGAATGAAGCATTTTACGTGATAATATTAACTTTTCATTGGTGTATATAAAAAAGTCAGAATGACATCGTGTTCAATGGAAAAATGTTACTATTGATAATTCTCATCTATTTCGAAAAAATTTCTTGGTGGAAATATTCCACACCTATGGGCTATGACCATTGAAATACTGAATTATTGAAAGTGGGTTAGGATGACGTGGCCACTTTTGAAAGATGAAGCATAACTACTTAAGTTGAATATATAAGTTAACAAAATTCCATATCGTGTACGAGAATTTGAGCAATGATTCTGTCATTGTGACTTGGTAGCTTGGTGACTTGGTGACTTGGCAACGTAAGGTTCTCTTGTTTTTCATGTTTGTTTGCTCTTCTGAAGGCCAAGACATTTAAAATTCAAATTAAACATTTTATCAACGTAAAATATCCTACTTTACTTTATTAAAAAAAAAAATTCATTAAAAAGGCACAACACCACTCTTTTAAATATGAAGTTAAACAATTATATGATATTGTTTTGTGTTGAAATTTAGAAAGTCGCGTATAAATTTTTAATATTAAATAATGATAGGTTCAAATAAAATTAAATATTATGATCATACACGAGACAGAATAAAATATGAATAGTAAAATTTAAAACAGTAAAATAAAATCTGAAGGTCACGTAATTTTGACTAGTAACATTAAAGCTAGTTATTTATTAAATGTGCATGTATGTTATTTTATTATGATAATCTAATATACTTCTAATAGTAATACACCAATGTCCACCGAATTTGAACCATGACTTTCAAAAAAAGAAAACCTTCTAGTTTTCACATCCTTGTAATTAACTAAAAATTATTACCTTAATAAATTTATTTTATGTTTTCAGAAAATCTCATAGTTTTCTCTCTTCTACGCTTACAATCATTTATTAAAACATTAGAAACATGTGTAAAAAGGCTTTAGTACTTTCCCAAAAAATGAGTAATTGAGACATTTTTTTATAGATATAATGACTTAAATAGGAACGGGGAATGTGATGTGAAACTAGATGTTTTTTCATGTTTTTTTCTTATAATTTGGGTATGGAGAATGAGGAATATAATATAATATAATCAATGATTTCTTGGTCTAGTGGTTAAGAGAGAAGTGGAAAGCTTTGCTTCTCTTTGAGGTCCCGTGTTTAAATCTAGGCAAGGAAGAATTTAATACTAACTTGAGGGCAGAAAAGGGTTCGACGAGACGGTTCCAACGCCGCTAAAATGAGCTCAATCATGATCCGTTTTTAACACAACCCCACCCTCTTTTAGCTGAAGTTATCTTAAAAAAATTATTTACTTTAGCCTACTTGTAGTCGTAGGAAGACATTTTAGTCTCCTGAGTTTTTGTTAATTGTCACGTATACGGTATATCTTTTCCATGTATATATTATGCTTTAGTCTTATCTGCAATAATGATGCTGAAACATTAATGTCTTCTTGTTCTTCTATCTTCTATCTTCTATCTTCTATCTGTTTGTCATATCGAACTTTATCTATTCCCTGGTATGGTATGAGTCATGTATGCCTGTCAGATTTTTTTATTCAATATTTAACCTGGTTAGTTATCGATTAACTTTTTTATTTATTATTATTTGTATTTCATACTAAATAAATAAATAGATAAAATAATTTCTTTTGGAGTTGGGATCTTTTTGAAAGAAGCCTTTTCACTACATGTGATACACGTATGTGTGTCGTCTGTTTTTATCTTACTCTTTTAATACCCTATTTTTCTACGAGATTTAGGTGATGTTTAGGATTGTGATAGAAAATGACTTATTGACTTTATAAAAAAACTAAAATAAGTTAATACTTTTAGTAAACCTAAAAGGACTCTTGTTATTACTTTTTGTAAAAAGTAATAAGTTGTTTTTTAAAAGTCACAAATACTTTATTTTCAAAAGGCAATTGTGTATGGAAATGAGTTCGTGTGATCCCAAAATTATAACTTATTACTATAAAACTACTAATTCACACCATCACTTACCCCATCTACCACTCACCACTGTCACCACTAACCACCACCCACTATCACATCCAACCGTTACCCGCCACCACTACCACGTCAACTGTCACCAACTAAAAAATCACGATCACGATCATGTTAATAAGCCAAATCAGTTAAAAAATAATATGCTAGCATGATACGTATTTAATACGACATGCCCGTTCTTTCAGAGCCCTTGAATCTCCTTCAAAATAATCCTCTTTAAGAGATCATTTGGGCAACTTTTTTACTTTGTTCCGTTATGCTTCACTCATTTTAGACGAGGTACGTATTTTTGGTCCATACACCAGGAAAGTATTATTATTAAGTTTATTCGCCCACTTCAAGGGTTCCAAATTCCAATGATGCAAATAAAGTATCCAATGTTGCAACATCCGAGAAATACACTCTTACAAGAAAGACTTTAACTTATATATATATAGGAATATTATGTAAGGTGTGTATAGTGTTGATTAAAAGGTTTATATCTAGTTCCTATATACTTATTGAAAACTTGGAATTCCAAATTCCACATTTTGGTTACGCAAGGGTGTCTTAATTAAGTGTGATTAAGGCTCGTAGCTTATATTGCTAAACTTTTAATTAACACATCTATACTAAACGGGATTTAAACCCACAAACAGTTAGTTGGGTTTACACTATTTTACTGCCTTAATGTCTTGTTTTATAATAATTTCAAAGAGTAGTTTTTACTTTAATGAAAAGGAAAAAAAGAAAGTGATGGTATGGGTAAGTACATGTTTCTTTATAGAATGGGAATACGAAGATGCCTCATGTGGACCAGCCAATATGGACGTCACTGTTGTACTATTAACCTTAACCATTCCTGCAGTATTGGCTATTTAAAAAATATAATAAAATAAAAGAAATAAATTGACCTTTATCAACAATCCCTATTCACCACCATCATGTTGAACCCGCATACTTTTTTTTAATTTTTTTTGTAACACCACCTCCTTTGATTTGGGTTAGATGTTTCATGTTTAGGTACCAAATTCGGATAAATCTTACGGATCTACCGAAGAGAGAAGTAAGAAGGTTGATGGGTTTGGAATTGATGGAGGAGGTTTGTAGTTTGGGTTGTATTAAGAGTGATTTGGATAGTTTCGGATAAAAAGATTTTAGACTGAAGTATTTCATTAGCAAATATATATATAATTTAAATTATGTTATACTTAAAAACAAAACAAAAAAACAAAAAAATACAAACAGGACGCCTTACCTTTTCCATAATAGCAAATTTTACCTGTTAAATACTACTTAATTTTGTAGTTCCATAGTTTTGCATCCATTTCATTTTTTTTTCCCCTTAGGCTACAATGACATAAGGACAAGGGTGTAGTGTCTTACCTATCATTTCAAAATGAAGAGATTTTCTATTCAAGTATTTGCGATATAGTTTATAAAACAAATTAAAAAAGTATGGTCAAAGTTTAAATAACAGAAAGAAAAATAAACGTACTCTAAGTTAAAGTACTTAAATTAGGTTGGAGGCCAATGATTCTATCCACGACAAGGATGCGTTAAAGTAATTTACAAGTTGAACTAAGTGCATTTGTCAACCATAAATGACAAGGATAATCATTTCTTGAGTATATTTGTATAAAAATGTATGGGTTTAGAAAATATTTTGCGTCAACTCGTTAAATAATACGCACATAGATCCGGTAAATTACCATAAACAACTCGAAATGTTCCATTGTCATCCACTCATTTTAAAGATCGGCATGTTTAAGAGACCAAAAAAAGGGCGTACCCGGTGCTTGACTTAGCTCCCGTTCTGCGCAGGGTCCGGGGAGGGGCCAGATCGCTTCGCGATCTGATGTACGCAGCCTTACCCTGTACTTTTTTGTGCAAGAGGCTGTTTCCAACGGCTTGAACCCATGACCTCAAGGTCACAAAGCAACAACCTTACCAGTTGCTCCAAGACCCACCCTCAAAGCTACATCCTAATAAGGACCCAAACAAATCCTTCCCATATTTTACAAAATTGTATATATTTCACAAATCCTTTTACGCTTTTTTAAAAAACAAAAACATCATGTAATTGCATATATTTCACAAATCCTTTTACCCTTTTTTTTTAAAAAACGTCATGTAGTATTTGTCTAAATCGTTAGTGACCGCCTAAACGTCTTGAGGTGGAAAGCCGTCTCGTACAACCATTTTAATCATATATATATGCAACACATCAAGTGTGAAAAATGTGTTGTTGCATATCGGTAAATATTCTTATTTTAATATATCGACTGTAACAGTATTGTTGGAGGTGCTATTGCATGCTATTGAAAATATTATATTCTCTCATTTAAAGGTTATTACATAAACTAAAATTCGAAATAAAAGCTCTCACTTGTTACATAAAAAGTGCAAAAGCAATCATGGGGTTCATGTGAAGCCGACCAAATATCATGATTTAAGTTCACACTCGTTTATCTTTTCAAAAAAAACAAAACGGCATCGTATTTTGCTTTTTTCCACATATTTAAACAATAACGTCATAGATTATTACGAATTGCAAGGGTATGATATTGTTCAATCGTCTCGCGAATCATGTTTCTCAATCAAAAGTTATGGTATTGTAAACTTGGCTAAACAACAAAGCTTCTTGAGTAACGAGTTTCGTCATTCAATTATGATCTCAAAACTAATCCATGTCGTAATTAAACTTCCACCTTCACTGTTGATTGTTGGTATTCCAAATCTATTTCCAATGCCTTGCAAAATGGTTAGTTAATGTATTTCTTCAAATTGGAAATTGATTGTTCCTATTATGCTCGAGAACCCGAATAACGGTTGGCTCGGCGTTAGATACTTGACCGACGGAAGATTGTAATGCCACAATAACATAAAAAATAAAATGTAGAAAAATGAGGTTATAAGTATTGAGAGTAGGAAACAATAAATCAAAGAAGAGTGAGAGTAAGAAAGTAAATAAGAGCGCAGAAAGAGCATATTGCGATACTTTGCTTTCAAGTTTTTGTTTTAAGTTGTGTGATTAACACATTTCATTCACCCCTTATTTATGCATAGGGTCCAGAAAGACTTAAAACAACTAAAACTGTCAAAAAAATGAGTAGAGAGTCGTTTCTAATGGCTAGTTCTTGATTTTGGTATACAAAGCTATAACCGGTTCTAGAAAGGCTAGGTATGAAACAATTCTGTGTAGTATCCGGGTTGGAACCAACCAATGGAAAAGATTAGGAATTAACGAGATAGGAATTGCCGGTTTTTTTTTGGGTGGGGACCTGTTCTTGAGGAGACCGGGTTGGAACCAGTTTGGTTCCGATTAGCACCTTCGGGTGGGTACTACAACCGGTTTCTTTGGGCATCTCTAACCGTGGGAACCCTTTTATGTCGTAAACCCTCAGGTCCTCCAATACCAGACTAACTAATTTGAGTATTATAAAAACGGATTGGTTTTAAACCGTTTTTGTTAGGGGAAAATGTTCGGTTCTGTTTTGAAGCAGGAACTAATCTGGTTCAGTTTGGTTATGACCAGTTTCAGCGAAGGGGTTGCAACCTGATTTCAACCCTATGATTCGATTCGAGGCCAAACCATTTTCAAGCAAACTGGTTGCCATAAATCCCATGATTTCAGTTGCTGTAAAAACCTAAGTTTTGTTTCAAACCCAAAGTCTTTTATACCTCTAGTTTAATTTCTTGAGTTAGGGTATGCTTTAGTGTTAAGACTTTACTAATTAAAGCCCCAATAACAAAGTATACTAAAGTCCAAATTTCAAACCACCATTAACAATGACTTGTATCTAAACTTCAACCTAACCTAATAAATGTCTCAATGGTTAGTCAGTCAGTCAGAGACAATAAGTTTGATCCATTTGCAACTATGTTGTTTTGCTTTAAGCCTTGTTCCGGCCGGTGACCATCCTAAAAAGCACGCCTCGGCTGTGCTTTTTGTACACCCCTAATAACTGTTTTGTTAATTGGTCCAATTTTTAAGAGTCTCTAATGTCACAAAGTTATTCTTTTGACTCACGTGCAACTCTTAGATGCCTTTAGACCCGACTATGTAGCAATTCTAAGCGACAGTTTAGCATAAATGCGAGACTCATAATCAAGTAAACCTTTTATTGCTTACAAGGAGAACGCTACAAGAGAGCTTTAAAGTGTTTACAAGGTGAATATCTAAGTTTGGGATGTGCTTTGTAAATAAGCCAACTCCTTCTATTTATACTATTAAGCTAACTATATAGCTTAATCCAGAACCTTCCTATCTAGATAAATCTTTGGTAATATGTATTACATTTACAAGATGTTTCTAGGGTGTTCCACCTTGATATTTTGGTGGATTATTCTAGCCCTAATGGTCCAAAAATGTGATTCGTTACAATAACACAAAGTTCCCATGCAATTTTAATCTTTAATTGTCTTGTTTTGATATATAAGATGCATGCGTAATTACTCTTAACTACCATGTGTTTTGTGCATGCTTCGGTTTCTATCATTTTTACCTGCCTGGTCTTAAGCATGCTACATTAATCTTTGTTTTAAGCACCGACTGTCCTTTTTTGCTTTGATGAAAGGATATATAAATTATACAGCATGTTAGCATGATTATAAATTCTTATGATTTCTACTTACATGTTAGTAGTTTTGTCATCATAAAAAAGGAAGAGATGGTTACTTCATTCTAGGATCACAATTAAAAATGCTAATTTTTTTATGATGATAAATTAATACGTGTAATTAAAATATTACGTACATTTATCATATGTGAAGAAGCTTATACCTCTCCTAGGAGAATGACTTCGGTTGTTGGGGCTGTGATCTCTAAATGGGCCTTTCACTATGTTATTGAAGCTTGTTTTCCCTGAGAATGGACTCGGAGTTCTTGAATGCAAGTAGGTATGGTGGTTTCAGAGGATTCAATGCATGTCTTCTTTTTTCTCCTCTTAAATTCGTTCTTTCTCGATATAAGTTATCATAAGTTTTCTCCCTATTCGGCGCTGGACCGTCCTTCTCTTGTAGGTCGCACCCGGTCCATTCCGTGGATTCGATGTTGAACGTCCTTCAGTCAGGATTCTAATAAGACATTCTCTTATACATGTCTTGTCTTCTCGAGCTGTTCGTTCCCCATCCGTTGGATTGAATTTAAGTGAGCTGGAGATCTCTCAATCAAAAGAGGGTTCGCAACTGACAAGTGACGGTAATCTTTGCATTGAATGTAGGGGTGAACAAAAAACCGAATTAACAGAAATAACCAAACCGAAAAAACCAAAGCGAATCACCTAATATTCATAATTTATTTTGTAAATATGTTAGTGTGTTCATTAATTTAATATGTGTGTATGTATATATACATATTTGTATATTATTTTTTTATAGTTCTTCGTATATAAACTAGTCACTTAGTGCATTATATATATCACGATTATATAGTTCTTATATATTTTATAAACATACATCACCTTCTACCATAAACTATGTCAAATTGTTGAGAAAAACGGTTGGATTTGCAAAGTTAAGGAAAATATTTTGGCTACCCGTTGATTCACATCGTCCCACAACTTAAGTCATGCATTATCTATTACTAATCTTGTTTGATTTTTTATCTTTAGTTTACTTAAAAAAAATAAAAAATAGAATAAATTAAAAAAAAAACCGAAAACGAACCAAAATCGCTAAAAGAACCGGAAAACCGAGATAACCAAACCGATCGGTTGTGAAAAAATAAAAATCGACTATTTTGATTTTGATTTCAGGTTTAGGAAAAAACCAAAAAGAATCAAACTGTGCACACAACTAATTGAATGGACCTATCTAGTATTCTAGTGCCATTAATGCAAAGATTTGCTTCGCATAATACAGCTCTCTCCTCCCAATCGGATTTGGGCTTGTCTAATGGTCTCTCCTTGTTCATCAGTTGGCCCATATATATATGTTTGGCCCATTTATTCCAGGGCTATTCCGTCAATATGCTAAAAATGTCATAGGCTTAAAGCCATATGAAAAAAAAAAAGACAAAAAGATAGATAAACCATGCACTTAAGGTTTACGATCGATGTCACTGATCAAATGTGCATCAATCATCCATACAGCCACATAAAAACATTCCAAAAGCTAAAGAACTTTGAAGAATCAAGAAACCCAAGAACTTTTTCATTAACCACAGTTTTATATAATAAATATAAAATTTATAAAGGTTGTCTTAGTTAGAATATGGCTAAAAACCTAAAGTTAAAAAAAATGATCATTTAAACAAGTTTAATCAATTCAAAACAGTATTAGAAGATATAATTTCTATATAACGAGTTAAAAGATTCCGTGTGCCTTGGTGGGATTTTGTTTGCAAAATTCATCTCAACCTCGAAAAATTGCAGCAAACCAAGTTATGACGATGAAAACAAGATCGTCTAAAGAGAAGCATAAACTCTATGGTTGTAAAAACTAAAAACGATTGTTATGAAACACATATTTGATTTTTTGTTTACCCGCATGTTTGCGGGGTGACTAGATATAGACTATTATCAGGCGAACTCGTTTTCGAACAAACTCCAACTATACTGTCAAACCAATTGTATTATATTTAACATGCCTTGCTTCCAAACAAATTTTACGCCGATACGTAAACCAACTCAAAACACACAAAAAAAGTAAGCACAAAAAAGTATTATATTTGACCAATTGACCCGTCTTGTTTCAAATTACATGTTAAAATGTAACCAACTCGAATTTATGCCGAGATGTACATAAAAATAAATATGTAACAAACTATTATTTATTTTTAAGATAGGTATCGAAAGTCACCATATACTATAGGGGGTAGATTCAAATCTTTGGTAGCTTGAGGGTATTTTCCTATTAACAAAATAAAGGGGGTTATCTTGTTGGTGGAAGAAAGCCAACGACATTGCTAATTGAGTAGTTCTAAATACGTTGAGACATTGATAAAAACTTATTAAAATAGTAAAATATAAAACAAAAATGGATGGAGAAATCATTTACAAAACTAAGTCGTTCAAAAACAACACCTTTAGTGCAAGATTCATTTATGTTAAGTGACACTAGTTTTCATTTTTAAAACCATAACAAAAAATATTTGAAAATACTTCTTCAAAATCTTTAAAACACATCAAGTCATGAACCTATAACTCTATAAGGTTAACCCGAGTCCGAGCATCTAACATTGCTTATCGGTCAACCCCAAACTAGCATGAGACTGATGTCTCCAAACAAAATCTATAGTCACAAATTTTATATTAGATTATTAGATTCTCCTCATATTTCCTTGTAGTACGAAATTCACACGTTCCAAAAGTCATGTCTTATCAAACATTAGGTCTAAACAAGGAGATGATGAAATAGTTTAGGGACTTGTTTCTGTAATATGCAAAGTTAAATTGCGTCCAATCTTTTGCTCAGTTTCTTGCGCTCTGATTCTTCCTTGTGTCCCCTCCGATCGCGCCTTCCACCAGATCTCCGCCTGTTTTACCATCAATCAAAACCCTCAGTCGCCGGCGCTACCGTCACCGTCACTGTTTTCTACACCCTAACGATCTGTTTACACTGAGAGCTGAGAACGTCTATCCATCAATTCCTCCTTGATCTCCGGCGAAGCGTTTCAAACCTACTAACTAGTAAGCCAGTTCTGATCAATTTTCACTTTTCATTTCAAAAGTTTGACTGATTATATCGATAAACGATGTTAATTGCTTACATAACATATTCAATCACTGTATTTCGATTCCTTAGGTTCTGAACTTCCTTTGCAGATAGTAAAATGAACTCAAACTATTTAAGATTAGATAATTGGCACAATTGCTTAGTTATGTTCATTAGTGTATTGATTTATTTCTTTACGTGTTTAATTGCAGTTTAGACTTCAAAGGGGGCAATTATTTGTTTGGTGATTTGAAGGGGAGATGACGAGGTTTCATGTCAATGGGAAAGTAGTTGATACTGTTGATTTGCTAAATAAGAGGAGCTGGCTATGGCGATTTGATTCATGGCCATTTGCCATACTTTATGCTACATGGATGATTGTTGTTTTACCAAGTTTTGATTTTCTTGATGCGTTTATAATTTTTGGTGGTCTGTTAGCTGTCCACATATTGGTGTTCCTCTTTACAGTATGGTCAGTGGATTTTAAATGCTTCGTTCAGTATTCAAAGGTTAGTTGCATGATGAACTTTGAACTTATTGCTCTATTTCAACTGCAGAAACATGGACTTTGATATAATCTGTTGTAATTCATTCGCCACTGCGTTATGAAGAGACTATAATGTCTGTTTTAGTTTCTGCATACACTGAAATAGTAATTCATCTTATCATTTGTCAGGTTAATGACATTCATCATGCTGATGCATGCAAAATCACTCCAGCCAAGTTTTGTGGCTCTAAAGAAGTCATACCACTACATTTCCGTAAGGTTGTAAGCTCACCTTACTTAAATGTTATGGCATTTTACGTTTGATTCCATAAGAACTAATTCGCTTGAGACCCCATCAAGTATTATATAAAATAGGCCACTAAGATAAGCATTCATTGAGCATATATTAGAAAATGTATCACCGTTTTAAATTCTTGTATTTAGCAGAAGTTAAATGCATCTTTATTTGACATGAACTTATTTTTGCTTCGCCAGCTGGGAGGCTCTTCGGTAGATGAGATATATTTTGATTTTCGAAAACAGTGTTTCATCTATTCAAATGATAAAAAAACATTCTCGAAGCTTCCTTATCCCTCCAAAGAAACTTTTGGTTACTATCTTAAAAGCACTGGACATGGTACTGAAGCTAAAGTTCAAGTTGCTGCAGAAAAGTGGGGTCGCAATGTGTAAGTTTCTTTTCTTACCGCAAGTTCACTTTTTTCTTTTGAATTTAGCCATTTACAGTCTTGAATTATTATATTTTCGCGGTATAACTAGACTGACATTATTTTATTCTATTTTTAACCTCACATGTTTTAGTATCACCTTATTAAAATTCTTTTTTATCTATGTAGATTTGAGTATCCTCAACCAACGTTTCAGAAATTGATGAAAGAGAACTGCATGGAGCCTTTCTTTGTATTTCAGGTTCAGCAATAAGAAAAATATATTTATAAAAGATAGTTTTTACGTGTGCTTGCATTATTATTATCCTATTTTTATATAATTAGCAGTTATTATTCCCTTTAATCTGCAGGTTTTCTGTGTGGGACTTTGGTGTCTAGATGAATATTGGTATTACAGTCTTTTCACCCTCTTTATGCTGTTTATGTTTGAGTCAACTATGGCCAAAAGTCGGTTGAAGACTTTAACGGAGCTAAGACGTGTTAAAGTAGATTCTCAAATGCTAATGGCGTATCGTTGTGGGAAGTAAGTAGTTTTTGCTACTTTTTTGTTGTTAATATCGCATTCATGTATCTAAACTGATTATTTATTTGACTTTTTTTCATTTCAGGTGGACAAAAGTAGCAGGGACTGATCTTCTTCCTGGTGATGTTGTGTCAGTTGGTCGCGCTGCTGGTCAAGATGGCGAGGAAAAATCTGTTCCTGCAGATATGCTTATTCTTGCAGGGACTGCTATTGTCAATGAGGCTATTCTTACAGGCGAGTCAACTCCCCAATGGAAGGTAATTTATTTTTTATTTTTTTCTTAATTTAATTCTATATTTATCTCGGTTGTAATACTAGTTATTTGATTTGTTTCCATTTTTACACACAAGTACAAATATATGGTTTTTGACAGGTATCAATCATGGGTAGAGGACCCGAAGAACGCCTGTCTTCTAAACGGGATAAAAATCATATTCTTTTTGGTGGAACAAAGATATTGCAGCATACTCCCGATAAGGTGTATAAAATTTACATTTTATCATATTATAAGTTCATTATGAGTCCATAATTAACGTGTTTATGTTGTTTGTTGTTTCAGAGCTTTCACATGAAAACTCCTGATGGTGGCTGTTTAGCAATTGTTTTAAGAACTGGGTTTGAAACAACACAAGGGAAATTAATGCGAACCATTTTGTTTTCAACTGAGAGGGTAAATCTGTAATTTTTATTGAGTTTTGACGATGTCTTTTTGTTTCCATCTGATCATTCACTAATAGATATATATACATTTTTCAGGTTACTGCTAACAGCTGGGAAAGTGGACTTTTTATTTTGTTTTTAGTTGTTTTTGCCATTATTGCAGCCGGTTACGTACTTAAAAAGGTAATTTGAAATTCTGGTTATCACTTATCATTTAGTTATTTGTGTTTAATAATCCTATTACTAGTTTTAAATGTATTGTAAGATATTTATTATTTAATAATTATTACCATATATGTTTATTTAGGGGCTTGAGGACCCAAACAGGAGTAGATACAAGCTTCTTTTGAGCTGTTCTTTAATTATAACTTCCGTGATTCCCCCTGAGTTACCAATGGAGTTATCAATAGCGGTTAATACATCTTTGATTGCATTAGCGCGTCGTGGTATATTTTGTACAGAACCTTTCCGTATACCGTTTGCTGGAAAGGTGGGCAAAACTACTTTAATTATGTGTTATTTTAATTCAAAAGTTTAATGTCTATACTCTATATATATCTTTCATCACTTTTTTTCTTTATATTAATCTTATCATTCTGCAGGTTGATATATGTTGTTTTGACAAGACGGGAACACTGACATCGGATGACATGGTATGTTTGTTACAAATCTGGTATTTCTGTTAAAAAAATTGGTTAATAGCTTCCCGTTGATGGTTATTTTGTGGTTTGATTTCCAGGAGTTTTCTGGAGTTGGTGGGTTGAGTGATGATATTGAGTTAGAAACGGATACTAAAAAAATACCGACTCGCACTTTGGAAATTCTTGCTTCTTGTCACGCACTTGTTTTTGTGGACAACAAGTTGGTATGTAATTTTTTATTGTTGTTTTTGTTAATGGGTTTAATGCAACTAGAGTATATTAATATATTAGGTCGTAAAAGGATTAAGTTATGAGTTATGACTAATCAACTGTTGATATTTGTCTATAATATATACTCATATAGCAATACTATTGCTTGTAGGTTGGTGATCCTCTTGAGAAGGCTGCAATAAAGGGGATCGAGTGGACTTATAAATCTGATGAGAAAGCCGTGCCTAAGAAGTAAGCCATCTATATATATATCTCTCTCTATATATGTTTGTATCTATGTATTATTATGTTTTTTGCTATAATTAATCATTTGTTTGAGTTAATTACACTGATGGTCATTGTGGTTTGCGAAAAGTTAGGTAACATGTTTGTGTTTTATGCTTTTAAGTTTCTAACGAGTTCGTGTAGTAAGACTTACTTCTGTTAACTTTTATGTTAAATTAGTGTGAAATGACCAAAATACCCTTTGACTTTGACTGTTTAAAAAGCCAAAGGGTATTTTTGTCATTTCACCCTAATTCAATAGAAAAGTTAACGAAAGTAGCCTTATACAAGCTCGTTACGAATTGAAAGCACAAAACCCAAACCTGTTACTTTAAACCCTTAGTACTCAAACCTCTTACTTATCGCAAACCACATGGACTGTGTGTGTAATCACCTCTTTTTTTGTTTTTGTAAATTTTCTTAAAATTTGTAACGCATATTTTGATATTGTTTGCAGGGGAGGTGGCAGTCTTGTCCAAATTGTTCAGAGACATCACTTTGCATCTCACTTGAAAAGAATGGCAGTTGTGGTTCGTACAGAGGAGCAATTTTATGCATTTGTGAAGGTACATTTACAAGGTCAATGTTGACCATATTTTTCCCACCTCCCATTGTATGCAACATTTTACTAATTTAAGCATAACTAACACAGCTCGTTATAATTTCAGGGTGCACCAGAAACCATCCAAGAAAGATTAAACGATATACCTTCTTATTTCGTAAGCACCTACAAGAAATACACGCGTCAAGGATCCCGTGTTCTGGCTTTAGCTTATAAGCCTCTTCCTGATATGACGGTAACCATTCAAAGAATTTATAATTTTTCATATATGTGTTTACGCGCATATAGTTAAACTAATTTTTGCTATGTTTCACAAAGTAGTATTTTTTATTATTATTATTATTTGTATTTAATTATCTATTTATTTTTTTAAATGGTTACAGGTAAGTGAAGCTAGAAACTTGGACAGGGATGTGGTGGAAACCGGGCTCACCTTTGCTGGTTTTGTGGTATGAAAAAGATATATTCACTGCTCATTTTGTTAATATATGCCATGTACATATATTTTTTGTAACACTTCACTTTTTTTTTATATTCTTTCTTTTTTTGACATAATTTCTATCATCTGACAAACTTCAGGTATTTAATTGCCCCATCAGAGGAGATTCTGCTAAGGTCTTGCTTGAATTGAGAAAGTCGTCACATGACTTGGTAATTGTGTAAATCCGTTTGTTTATTATTTCAGTTGTGTAACAGAATTTTAGCTTTATTGAAAAACAAGTATAAAATTTGCATAATGCTTATTAAACCTTTACATTTTTAAAAGTGAATCAGTTAAGATGATTACAAGTTTACAACTACAATATTTTAACAGCATATATCTTCTGTGTTTAGGTGATGATTACTGGTGATCAAGCATTGACGGCTTGCCATGTGGCACGTGAAGTTAATATAATATCAAAACCAGCATTAATTCTTGCCCCGACAAAGAACAAGCAACAATTTGAGTGGATTTCACCCGATGAGAAGGAGATCGTGGTCTACAGGTAATGTAGACATGTAGTCATCAGATCTTAATTACTTTTAAGAAAATAAATAATAAATATATTTTTAACACGTTCATTGGCTGCGTTATTTGCAGTGAAGAGTTGGTTGAGGCTTTAGCCGAGAGTCATGATCTTTGTATTGGAGGTGATTGTTTTGAAATGTTGTTGCAGACATCTGCTGTTGTCAATGTGATTCCTTATGTTAAGGTTGCAACTCTTCATAATCATTATAAATTTTCATGTCGGTAAATCTTTACGGTGTTACACTAACAAAGTAATAAAATTTATTAGGTATTTGCAAGGGTTGCACCTGAACAAAAAGAACTTATAATGACCACATTAAAATCATCTGGAAGGGTAACATTGATGTGTGGTGATGGAACCAATGATGTCGGTGCTTTGAAGCAGGTAATGCATAAAACCCCTAAATTATAATTTAATTGTAAGAGTTAATTACATAGATGGTCCCTGTGGTTTGCTAAAAATAACAGATTTGGGTACTCAGGGTTTAAAGTAACAGTTTAGGTTTTATGCTTTCATTATGTAATAAGTTTGTGTATTAAGGCTAACTTATGTTAACTTTGGGTGAAATGGCCAAAGTAACCTTAGACGCTTTAAATGGTTAAAGTCAAAGAGTATTTTGGTCCTTTTACTCTAAATTATTAGTAAAGTTAACGAAACTTAGCCTTAATACCCAAATTCGTTACAAAACTAAAAGCATAAAACCCAAGCTTGTTACTTTCCACAAACCAGAAGAACCATTTTTTCTCACTCTATATAATTATTGTGATAATATGATTATTAAAACCTCAAGTATACTTTCAGGCGCATGTAGGTGTCGCTTTATTGAATGCAATACCACCACCGAGTACCGGTGGAGACAAGCCCACTTCAGAAACAAAGCCCACTTCTGAAGCAAAGCCCACTTCTGAAGCAAAGCCCACTAAGCCAAAGAAGCCCAAGTCCACAACCGAACCAAGTTCAAGCAGTGTCACCTCTGCCGCCAATAACCGCCACCTCACGCCAGCAGAGGTTCAAAGACAGAAGCTAAAGAAAATGATGGATGAGTTAAACGAAGGAGACGACGGTCGGTCAGCTCCGATAGTCAAACTTGGTGATGCATCAATGGCGTCACCGTTCACTGCCAAGCACGCGTCAGTCTCCCCAACAATAGACATCATCCGCCAGGGTCGCAGCACGTTGGTAACCACCCTGCAAATGTTCAAAATTCTTGGACTCAACTGCCTTGCAACCGCGTATGTGTTAAGTGTCATGTACTTAGACGGTGTCAAACTCGGAGACGTTCAGGCGACAATTAGCGGCGTATTCACCGCCGCGTTTTTCCTCTTCATCTCACATGCGCGCCCATTGCCGACACTTTCCGCCGAGCGACCCCACCCGAACATTTTCTGTTATTACGTCTTCTTATCTCTACTCGGTCAATTCGCTATGCATATCGTTTTCTTGATTTCATCCGTGAATGAAGCGGAGAAACACATGCCAGACGAATGCATCGAACCGGATTCTGAATTCGAGAGTAACCTGGTCAACACCGTGTCATACATGGTCAGTATGATGATCCAAGTGGCTACATTTGCTGTTAACTACATGGGTCACCCGTTTAACCAAAGCATATCGGAAAACAAACCATTTAAGATTGCCCTTTTCGGTGCGGTCGTGTTCTTCACTGTTATCACATCCGATATGTTTCGGGATTTAAACGACTGGTTGAAACTGGTGCCTTTGCCAACGGAACTGCGTGACAAACTTATGATTTGGGCGGGATTGATGTTCTTAGGGTGCTACACGTGGGAAAGGTTCTTGAGGTGGGTTTTTCCCGGTAAAATGCCGACTATTAAGAAGTCGAAGTTAGTTGATCCTAGCAAGAAAAAGTCTCAATGAAGTTGATTTTATAAGATTTTGGTTATGGTGGAACGTAAAAATAGTTTGGATGTTTATGTAGTTTTAAGTTGTTACTGATTACGACAAGTCCAGTGACCTATGGTTCCCCAATTTTTTGTTTGATGATTAGTTGCTTGTTTACCAAGGGATTACAAGTTTTATCTTTGTTTTTTGATGTATCACAATGATATTTAGTTTACATTATGAAGAACAAAGACTTTAGTTATCGTTATTCATTCAAACCATGTACTCATTTTCATGTTAGTTAACTATGGATATAAAACATATTTAGATAATCTTGCTTTGTAAAGTCATGTCTTATATTTGTTTGATACCTAATTACGATGTTTGTCACTTAACTCACTGGCAGTTCAAATATCTGATATTAATTTTACCTTTGAAGTTCTAGACTTCTTATTGTTTTGACTTTTGGAGACGGATCTAATACATATATTGTGTTTTGTGACTTGTGAGAATAAGATAAGATCTATGCTATTGATTAATCTAATCAATGGTTAACGTTACATGGTCCTACATTTTCATTTAAACTTATGAAATTCTAATTAAAAGGTTATAATTAGAAAAACCTATTTTTGTTAACCTTTTAAGGATAGATAAAGTTCCACCCAATTTTTTCAAAATCAAATAACGATTTTACGCTTCAATATCTTTTTAAAACAAGTACACCATTAAATAGATAATTTCATTATATTTAATTCGTGTATACTATTGATATATATATTTTTTTTATTTTTTTTACTTATTCCGTAATTATGTACGTGGTCTGTGATTTCGTGGTAAGTGATTATACACTTGATTCGTAATTTATGTGTTTATTTGGTCGTAGTCCGTGATTATATAATATGATCCGTAATTTATGTGTGTATTTTGATCGTGTTCCGTTATTATACACTTTGGTTTGTAATTACGTGTTTACGTTTATACCCCTTGCATATTGTATACGTGACATATTCTGATTGTATCCTACAATTTTCAATAAACAATCATTTATATTTTAGCAGTACTCTTTAACTTTTAACTAAGGCTTTACAAGTTACACAATAATTTTTTTTAAGTTTTTTAGATTATGTAACACAAATTTATTCTCCATCCCTGATTATCATCTGAGTTAAAAGTCAACGGTCATTGATGACACCATCCCGCTTCTGTACTTCAGATCATTTTGGCTGCTTAATTTACGCTAGACTTGTGATCAAACATTCCAAAAACTCTAACCCGTCGTCACGAATCAATGTCATTAGCCGGAGTTACTCCACCACGAAAGCAAACAATCGGAATCTGCACAAAGAAACCATTTTGAACTTTAAACGGATACGTTATACAGGCATCAGGTCCCGTGAGCTAACTTACGCTTCTGTATTCAAAGCTTGTGCATCGTTATTGGCCCTTGAAGAAGGCAGACAGATCCAAGTTGACTGCTTTAAGCATGGGTTGGATTCCGACGTGTATGTTGGGAACACCATGATTCATTTTTATGGATCATGTAAAAAGATAATTGATTCACGCAAGGTGTTTGATGAAATGTCGCACACAAGTGTTGTTTCGTGGAACACTATCATTTCAGCTTTCTTTCGCGTGTCATGGTATCATGAATCAGTAGAGTATTATATGAAGATGCAAGAAGTTGAAATTGAGCCCGACAGGACTACAATGGTGGTAATGCTCTCTGTATGTGCTGAACTCGTGAACTTAGCATTGGGGAAATGTGTTCATACCAAAATAATTGTCAAAGGATTTGAACTCACTTGTCAGTTAGGGACATCACTCGTTAATATGTATGTGAAATGTGGGGCTTTGAATTGTGCAAGTTTAGTGTTCGACAAAATGCCTGAACCAAACGTGTGGACTTGGAGTGCCATGATTCAAGGATTTGCTCAACACGGGTTTGCTAGACACGCGATTGCACTTTTCAAGAAAATGGAACACACTTCTATCCAACCTAACCACGTGACGTTTCTTGGTGTTATTTTTGCGTGTAGTCACGCTGGATTTGTGGAAGACGCGTACCAATTCTTTAATGAAATGAATCATGTTTATGGAATTAAGCCTCGATTAACACACTATGGTGCAATGGTAGATGTTTTGAGTCGAGCCGGTTATCTCACCGAAGCATACAACTTCATTCAAAACATGCCAATCAAACCCGATCCAACCGTGTGGAGAACTTTATTCAGTGCTTGCAATGTTCATAATGCAAGTGATTTTGATGAAATTGGGGGAAAAGTACAAAGGAAATTACTTGAATTGGAGCCAAAATGGAGTGGGAATTTGGTTATGGTTGCAAATAAATATGCAGAAGTATGCAAGTGGGATGATGCAACCCAACTGCGAAAGAGTATGAGACTTAAACGGTTAAAAAAGTTAGCTGGCGAGAGCTGCATTGAGGTAAATGGGTCAATCTTCAGATTATTATCTGGGTATGATTCTAAGGCTAATTGTGTAGATATTTACTTGTTACTAGATGGTTTAAGTTTAAACATGAAGATTAACAGTCCATAATGTATATATAGTTAGTATATTCTATATTCTATAACAATGGAAGAATTGATAAATCATTCAAATGTAAAGAAGTTACATAATCTTATCCTCAAGAATTTAACTTTTAAGAACAAGTATTGGTTCCCATAAAAAAAGTCAACATCTTTCTCAAGTCAACTTACTGCTCATAAATGGTTTATTATATCTAACAATGATACATAAGTACCCACAACTGCAACAACTAACCCGCATAACACAACAAACCCAACAACCACCAACTCAACACCAAATCTTCTGTAAATTCCCGATATCTTCAAGTAGCACAAACACGGTATTGTTATTGAAGTTGTGGCACTTAAGAGGGCCCCCACGAGTGACATCAGATACCCGAAAAAGGGTAACGTTAGGGCTACGATCACAGTGCTAATCATCAAAATTGTTCTAACTAAGAAGCTACACATTTTTTTGTTGCATGATGATTGAAACCGCGCTTCAATAGCATTAACGATTGGTGTTAACATTAGTGCGTATTTAGCTATTGGTGTAACGAGGGTGGTGCATATGGCCACTCGTGAACTTATATGATGTGTTGGTAGGTTTAAGGTGATTTGTGACTCCACATTTGAACCAAACATAAGGTAACCTATGACCGCCATTAGCGAGTAAGTAACTGTACAAAAGGAAAAACAAAGAAACAAGACCTGCAACATAGTAGAAAAACATATATTTAGCAATAAGTTTTCATTTTTTCAAGGAGTTAATTACACAGATGGTCCTGTGGTTTGCTGAAAGTAACGGGTTTAGGTTTTACACAGATGGTCATGTGGTTTGCTGAAAATAACAGGTTTAGGTTTTATCATTTATGGTTTCAATTTCTTAACGAGTTTGAGTATTAAGGAAAACTTCAGTTAACTTTTTTATGTTAACTTAGGATAAATGACTAAAATACCCTTTGACTATTCACCTTTGACTTTGACTATTCAAAAATCAAAACGGTATTTTGGTCATTTCATCCTGATTTTAAAGGAAAAGTTAATGGAAGTCAACCTTAATACCCAAACTCGTTACAAAATAGAAAGCATAAAACCCAAACATGTTACTTTAAACCCTTAGTACCCAAACCTGTTATTTTCCGCTAACTATAGGCACCATCTATGTAATTAACTCTTTTCAAATAACTAAAGTATACAAATAGTTATATATATGAATACCTTTGAGAATTGGTATTGGTTTCTCATAGAAGTATACAGAGTAGGGAAAACAGGATGTGCACAATAACAGAACGCGTATAAGCTAATTGCTGACGGGATTCCATTCCAATTTACGAATATACCCTCTTCTTTAAAACCAATGTCATCAAACGCACCCGCCCAAAAGATCGAGCTAAGGATGATGACAGTGGCTAAAACACCACTTGCTGAAATATAAGAAAGTATACTCATACTGTTTAACCAACTTGTAGGGAGTATAATAATGGCAACAAGGATCACAAATCCGGTTTTTGCAGCAATATGAGTGCCATAAATGTAAAAATCCATATTTGGAAATAAGTTGCTCATGTTATCGCCTTCTAGAATCAGGAAACCTGTTGCAACCATGTAGAGTTCTATGTTTACAGTGATTGATACTATTGTTCCACCTGTTTTACCAAACGCGCGATCACCAATATCAGGATAGTTTCTTATCGTTGGATCGATATCCATGCATCTTTTGATTAACATTCCCGTGTAGAAAGTTGAGCCGGCGATTATGAAAAGTAGTATTATGCTTATCCAACCGCCGGATGCTAACGCGTATGGAATTGAGAGTATTCCAACTCCTAAAGAATTATCAAAACAAAGTTACATATCTTATAATGCTAATATATTGGAAAATTGATTGCACAGGTGAATTGAAGTCACATTAGACCTCAAACAAGTCAACTTGCTAGTGAAACTCGTAGACACAGTTGGCCTTGCGAGTTACTACTCATACGACCCGTGCTAACTTTTACTAGTTAAGAACAGATGTATTATATAATATATAGTTTTGGTTAATTTTGTCATTATTAGAGGTTTATTAATATTGTTTAGTTAATTTTATCATAACTTGATCAGAGGTATATTTTTGGTTTTAAAAAGCGTGAAACGCACAAAAACGACAGGGTCAAAAACCGTAGCGCAAATCACGAAGTGCAAAAGCGACGGGCTTTTCGTTATATAAGTATTTTATACATCCTATTGTTTATAGCATCCCCAACCAAACTATAGCTATAATGAATGTTTATTTATGATTTAATGTATAAATTACCTACATGTACAACCTTTTTAGCTACATGTACAACATTTTAAAGCATAAAAACAACTCTGTACAAAAGCCTGCGCCTCAGTAGGATATTTTTTCTTAAAAAAAACGCTTTTTTTTGGGCGCTTCATGAGTCGCCTTGCGTTTTTTTGTGCTTCTGGCACGCTTTTTAAAATTCAAGGCATAGTAATAACTATTATGTAATATATATGTTTCTTAGGACGAGGATCAAATGAAAACCACTAAAATTCATAAAAACCATTATAAACCACGTTTTTCATATATGTAACTTGTATATTACATGTATGTATATTGTATTTTTACATATACGTATATACGTGGTGTGTAGGGGTGTGCAAAAAACCGAATTAACCGATTCGTAACAGCTATAACCAAATAAACCCAACCGCTAAAATCGAACCAATATAAAAACCGATGGTTCGGTTAACTATTTTTTTGATAACCGAAATTAGCGGATCGGTTTTGGTTATCCATGTTTCCAAAACCGTCATAACCGAACCGAACCGACGCAACTATATATGATTACACTAAGAAGCAAGGGTGGAGAGTGATATCATAAATTATGCTTAAATGTCCACCAAACCTATTTTTCATCTGTCGGATTTTCGGCATTTCACCATGTTGAACTTTTGTTTGAATTAATGGATTGAATTTTATCGTTTTGGTTGATACTTTGTTTAATTTATGGATATCACTTTGTTAATTTATAATTTGATATTATTATTATTATAAATATATTTATTTGGCAGTTAACCGATCCAAACCGACCCACTATAACCGTCGTAACCGATTAACCAAAACCGTCATAACCGATTGGATATGGTTATAAAATTTATTTAACCGCCATGTCGGTTATGGTTACGGTTTGAGGTCAAAACCGAACCAAACCTAACCATGCTCAACCCTACGTGATGATAGTGATTTTCTTGGTTTTCACTAAACATTGGTTTTCAAAAGAACCCTCCCCATATTTCTTACATTAAATAAAAAATTCTTACATGTATATAAATAAGAGTCTCATTTCAACTAACATAGTCAATATCATTATATAAAGCTATCTCAAACTCATGTATATAACAAGTTCTAATTAAGGCAAGAAGCTTGACTTGATTTGAGTTAATTGATATAAAATAACTCTAGTTATTAGGGAGATTTGATTAATATATTGCCTTTAAAAAAAGTTAATAGAATATAAAGACAAGATAAAATTATGTGGAATTGTAGACCAAAGTCACCAAACGTAGTATGAAAGTAGTAAAGTAGGTTTATTAATATTTTGTAAAATAAGGGAACAACCGCATGTTAATTATGTGGATTCGAGATGCATCCTTTATAACACACAAGTACGTCACCCAGAGAAAATGTCGAGTTTGACTCAATTTGCATGTATTTTGGTGCGTCTTTATTAACCAATAACTTCTTAAGTTCTTTCCTACGGCAAAATTGAAAAAAAGAAAAATAATGCGTTGGATGTCACATGAACAACAAGTGAGTTTATATATAAAAAATATATCAAGTTTCTTATCTCTTTGATTGCTTCCAAAAGATTTCCACTTCTAGTTTTAGCAGGCCAAAGAGACTTGAAAGAAACCATGCGAAGATTTCTTGTTGATTGCAAGTTCAAGATTCTTTTTAGTCATTTTTCCATATTTTTGTTTCTAAAAACTACTTTTCTTGCTTTAAGATTCTGATTGTAAACGAGTTGACTCAAACTAACTCATTTCTAGTTATATGGGTTGAGATTATGGGTCCTAATGAAACTAAAGATTCTTGGTTAAGACAATCATGCTTACAGTTTGACCTACATTTTGGTCACATAGACACTAGCTTCAACCCGGTACGTTAATCCAGCAACTATATCCAAGATTAGTGACCCATAACCCATATTGAAAATGGGTCAAATAAAGGGTTAAAAGAACATAAAAAAGTAAAAATTCAAACCTGAGAGAGCATTGAGACCATTGAAACAAGTACTGATGAAAGAAGCATTGCCTATGTTGGTGTATTGCTCCTTTTCTACCTTTGTTCCTACATCTTTGTTGCCAAAAAGTAGTGGTATTGTGACACAATAATCTTCCTCCTTTTGACCCTTCATTATAACTGTTTTTTCACACACACGCAGAGAAGTATATGGTTGTTAAATTTAGGAAGAAATGATTAAGGTCAACATTAACTCATGTTCTTATATAAGGTCAAATTGCTTGAAATAGCAACCACTTATTTTCATTATATTTATCGATAACTGTAAGTTTGTAAGTGTAACTACCACAAATTTGAAATTACCAAGTATATACCCTAGCATATGCAACCGCTTACGTGTCATCTTCACCCTCTGAATTAAATGGAAGTATGATTAATGATATTTCGGTTTTTATTCATGCCCCCACCTTCTCTTTCTTTTTTCGGGTATTGGATTATACTTACTTTAACTTTTACTTATTGGTCGAGAATATTCTCAACTAAGGAAAATATTTATCAACACTTTCAACTTATATTCCTCTTGCACTTTCAAACCAAAAAATAAGTTGATGCAAACCAAAAGATAGATTCATTTCAATAAGTTCACGAGTGCCAACGAAAAATAAGTTGAAAGCTGGGAGAGTGAATAAAAATTTCATTAGTTGGGGGGGGGGGGGGGGGGGGGGGGGGGGGGGGGGGGGGGGGGGGGGGGGGGGGGGGGGTGGTATTTCTGGTTAATAAGTGTAAGTTAGGTTATTATAATGTAATAACTCTTATTTTTTAATAATATTTCAGTTTTTATTACTATGCGCTTTTGTCTCTAGAAAAAGCATAACACATGTCTCAAAAAGTGTCTGAAGACCGTAAAAACACCTTTACTAGTGTTGGCCCAACAAGTATTTGAAGAGATAAGGAGAGACCATTATGTAGTTACAAAGTATTTTTTATCTTTTATTTTTGTATGGTTGAAGCAACGATTCTTGTTCATGTGTACCTAAAATTGATTTTGTATTGATCGTTTATCTATGATTTGATAACATGATAAAAGATTTTTTTGTCTCTAATAAAAAACTGATTTAGGCTATAGGGTTTTACTTAAGAGACTTATTTTTTATTTTATTTTTTTTGGTTATTTCTAATAAGTGATTTTTTTGAACCAACAAGCTCCTAATTACCTTATCACCAACTTTGTAAACAAATGATGTGACGTCTGTTTCCTCTACGTATAAAATGAATAAACATTGCAAGATCAAAGCCAAATAACGTAACACTAACAGCTTAAACGTGCAAATTAAATGCCAATTGGCCGGAAAAAGAATCCAAATCTAAATTGAAATAAACAAAAATGAAAGTAGGAACCCTAAAAAATTTAGAAGACAGAGGAAGGGGTCTGGTTGCATGTGTTTGTCGAAATTAATAGATAAACCAAAATGTGATTCGAATTCAGAACAAGAAATTTTATGAAAATATGAACGAAAGCGTACCTTTGTATGTGAAAGCTATCGATGAGTTGCTGAAGGTGGATCCGATTTATAGAAAAAGAAAGTGGCAACTTCTTGTCTAGAGATCTAATAGTTAGTCGTAATAGAAAAACATCCTTCTCTTCTCATGCCATCCATACAAATTTTTCTGAGATCCTAAAGAAAATATCAATTTAACACATAAACTAGAGTAACATGTCTAAAACATTTTAATTATAAAGGTTAGATCCGCTAAAAACACTATTTCGTCTAAAAACAATAGGAACAAATCTTGGCTCTTCATTTGCTTAATCAGTGGTTAAGATTTAAAGTAATTCAAATGTCAGTAAACAAAGAAGGAAAAAGGTAATGATGGAAACCCACTTGTTAACTTTTTAAAATTTCCCAACGCCTTCCTTTAAACATTCATAACTTTTTCATACGACATTATTTTTTTATAAAAATTGCACCATAAATCATTACCATTATTAATCTATTGTTTTTTTCTATTTTTTGTTTTCTTTATCTTTTAATTATAATGTTAGAAATGTAAAAAAAATATATATATATGTAGCTTATGCAATTACATATATGTAACTTGTATTCTATATATATATGCACATTGCATTTATTACATGTATGGAGCTTCATTAGTTACATACATAATTTTTTTGTTACATATACGTAACTTCGTGATATCCATATTTTTTTCCATTTTTTTTGTTTATTGTATTTATAATCTTACAAATTAAAGTAATAAAAACTAAATTTTTTAAAATTTTATTTATTTGAGAAGTTTTCTAAGTTTTCTCCATATTTAGGAGTTTTCTTATGATCCCTCCCCTGTATATGGAGGCGGATCCAAAATATATAGGGATTTTCGTACATAACGTAGGATACAATTTCCATAATTAAACATACTTTCACATATTATTTAAAAATCTAATAACTTTTTATGCTTCAAAACTTTTTTAAAAAAATTACACCATTAAATAGATAATTTCATTATCGTTAATTCGAGTATAGTATTGATATGGTTTTTTTCGATATGTTTTACATGGTTCGTAATTATGTACGTGGTCCGTGATTTCGTGGTGCGTGATTATTCACTTTGGTACGTATTTTATGTGTGCATTTTGATCGTGGTCCGTGATTGTAAACGTGGTCCGTGATTTCGTGGTACGTGATTATACACTTGGTCCGTTTTTTATGCGTGTATTTGGTCGTGGTCCGTGATTATTCACTTTGGTCCGTAATTTATATGTATATTTTGGTGGTTCCTATTTTTTACATAGGGCGGTTCGTAATTTACACCCCGAGCCCGTAATTACAATAATGACGGATCTGCCCTTTTTCTTATTTCCGGACGTTGTTTTCATATGTTTAAGTCATTAATATTACAGTTTTGCCACGAGCGGTTAAAATACATATATGGAAAACCGTACTAATCGTAGGATGTAATTCCATCCGTTAGATAGTTTAAATTGAGGGCCCACATTAACGCGGTAACAAATCCGTAATTAACGTTAGATAAATAAGCATACACAACGCACCAAGTATCCTAAAAGGTTAGAAGCGTCATTAACGTAATTACGGACCGAGGGTATTAATTACGAACCACGACCAAAGTACACACATAAATATAGATCGGTTGTATAATCATGTACCTCGAATCACGGAGCACGACCAAATGACACACATAAAAAACGGACCAAGTGTATAATCATGCACCGCGAAATCACGGACCATGTGTATAATCACGTACCATGACCAAAATACACACATAAATTACGGATCTAGGGTATAATCACGTACTGTAAAATCACGGATCACGTACATAATTACGTACCAAGTAAAAAAAATTGAAAAACCCCATAGCAATACTATACTCGAATTAAAGATAATGAAATTATCTATTTAATGGTGTAATTATTTAAAAAAAAATATTGAAGCATGAAAAGTTATTTGATTTAAAAAAAAAAAGATAAAAGTTTATTTAATTACGAGAATTTTTCTAAAAAATGTGTTTTACGTCTATACGTTTTTCTCTTTGTACACTTGTAGTATTCTGATTCTATCCTGTGTTTAGCACGAAATCCCTATATGTATTGGAACCGCCTCATATATATATATATATATATATATATAAAGTTACTATGCTGTAAATATTTAGAAAAACAAATGTTTGACACTTTTATTGCTATAAAGTATGGTTTGAGGGTTTAAAACTATTTATTATAAACTTTTTAAATATAAAATCCTTAATTTTTAGTTGGTAAATACATTATTATACAAATAAAAGAAATGTAAAATTGAAAAATAAATAGAGTAAACTGATGTTTTCGTCTTTGAGATTTACAAAGTTTAACAACTTTAGTCCACTCTTAATGGTATTTGTCCATAACATTTCAAGTTTTAACTTTCGTCATTAAACCTTTGACAGAAAATTGTTAAGACTTGAAACGTCTGTGATGAAAACTGTTAAGATTTGAAACGTTAGGGACGAAAATTTTTAGACTAGAAACGTTAGAAACAAAAAACCGTTAAGACTTGAAACGTTAAGGGCAATTTTTGTTAATGGTGGAGTAAAACTGTTAAGTATTGCAAACCACATGGATAAATAGTGCAGTTTAAAATAAGGGTTAGGTTCAACTAAATAGGTGCTTATTTTAAGAAATGTAAGAATGATTTATGACCGTTAGATCTATACATGATGATTGATATCAAATTGTAGGAGACAAGTTGTTGGAGGGTATTTTAGTAATGACCACCTTTGTTGACTTTTTTTCAAGTTTCCCTCACATTTTTTAAATGTTCATAACTTTTGCATATGACGTTATTTAAAAAAAAAATCACACCATAAAAACAAGCGTTTTTTACCTTTAAAACGAGTATAGTGTTGATATATAAAAAAATAATTTTTTTCATCTCATTGTGTTTAATTCTCGTCATTGTGTATTCCATACAGGTCATTGTGTATAATTCTCGTCATTGTGTTTTCTATACGGGTCATTGTGTTTTACAACAGCTCATTGTGTATAATTCTCGTCATTGTGTTTTACAACAGCCCATTGTGTCTTTTAAGCTCGACATTGTGTTTTTCCTACTCATCATTGTGTTTATCATGCTTGACAATATTATGTTTT
>WOUH02000045.1:7829692-7842836 GCA_009936405.2 Stevia rebaudiana
ATTTATAATTAGTTTTGAATGTTTACTTTATTCAAGTTTTTTGCCTAACAATATAGCAGCCAACAGGTCAAAGAAACAAAAAAAACAAAGCTATTTGGTTGAATTTGGTTAAAACGGTTTATTTGGTTATAACAAAAAACCAAACCGATTAAACCGATTCTAATTCGGTTCGGTTTGGTTCGGTTATTTTTCTTTTTAATTCGGTTCGGTTCGGTTTACGGTTGGGGTAAAAAAAAAATTCAAAACTGAATAAACCGAACCAAACAAACCGTTAACTGAACCGATGAACACCCCTTAACGCATCTCGGGTGATTGGCATTTATTCGAAGACAAGGACATATTGGTCAAATTTAACATTTCATAGGATTGTAAATTCTACAGCAAGAGGAAGGATTAATAAATCCACAAATGGTGAATACTTTCTAATGCCTATGTCACTTAATTGCAACCAAACAGGATTTATAGTGGATCCAGTTCCATTTACAATTTCAAGCAATTTCTTGAACCAACCCTAAAAATAAATAAGAATAAACATTCACCCTAGTTGAGGTCTTGATGCCTAGTTGGCAAGTGACTCCTATAGTGGAATATTTTTCTTTTATTTTATCATTGATTCTTTGAAATTGTTTCGAATCAAGTTAACTGATCGAAAGTTGCATGAAAATTGATCATCACTTGTATTTGATTATCAACGATAACCGTTACCACTGATCAATAGCAACTCGATCCATCAATGGCAATTTGCAAATTTTCGTAGCAACTATTGTGATGGTTTGCCTCTTTTAAGAATTGTCTCTAGTCAAATTTGAGTAACCTATTTTCATAAGGTATGCTCATATTTGTTCTTGATTTGTAAGTAAATATTTAGTAAAACTCAACAAAATATTTCAACCTAAATCTAATATTAATAAAAGATAGTGGAAAGTTAATTTAAAGTGATGCTCTTAGAAGTTAGAGTTATATGGTGTATGAAACCACACCACATATCCTTATAACAAAAGATATTATCGAAATAATATTCATATTAACAATAATACAGCTAACACAATGAATGATATTTCTTTTATAATATTTAATTAATTTATAAAAAAATCAACCTGCAAAACCAAGATTTTTATAAACCTCTCTCATTTTTCAACCTTAAGCGGTTTTCTGTAGTGAGTATTTTATTGTATGTGGCCCGGGAAAAATACACGCATAATCCACAGAAAACGACGTGTTTTGTCTAATTTCCATCATTTTCTTTGCATTTTTATATATTATTTTTTACATGTAATTTACAAGTGTAGCTATTAGCTAGTAGCTACCAACATGTGATGTAACCTTTGAATAATAATGTATATACAATAATAATAATAAAATCCAAAGGATACGATGAGATTCAAGAAATTTGTAATTGTAATTGTAATTGTAAGTATATAATATACAAAAAAACAAATATCCAATTTCTCATGAACTCTCCTGTAAAGCAATAGACATCACCAATGTCTCATTACCTCTTTGTATCTTTAAAACAACCTTATCTCCCACATTATATTCATCTAATGCTTTTAAAAACTCCGCTTTATTCTTAACCTGAATCCACCAAAACATATATAGCATCATTCGTTTTTGTAAATAATTAACGACCCTTTTGACTAAATATTTGTTATAGGAGAAAACTCACAGGCTTGTTGTCAACCGCTACGATGATGTCACCAAGAACAATATTACCAGCAAATCCTCTGGAAGTGGGAAGAAGACCAACTGTTGCTGCTGGACTATTTGCAGGAACCTAAATACAATAAAAATTATGCGAAAAAAGGTTAATTGTAGTCTGTTTTTATTGATAAAAAGTCACATGAGTAAAAATTAATAAGAGAACAACGTTTTAGAAGGCACCCAGAATATCCTAAATAAAATGTTTACAACCTCCTAAATGGTCTTTAGTAAAAAAAGATGAAAAAAAAAAAAAAAAAAATTGATCCAGAGAAAAGTGTGTTTGGATCAACTTGACCTAACACATTTTGAACCATCTGAAGAACTCAATTTGACTCATTACCAAACATGCCATATTCAACTTATAGTAAACATTAATGAACATGTAGTTCAAACAATTTAATTAATTATAAAGATCATGATCTTACCTGAAGAATAAGAGCTCCATTTCTAACATTAAGTTGATTTGCAATAAGATCAGGAGCAATCTCAACATTTAAACCAGCTCTAACAACCTAAAATCCAAGATACACAATATCACTTGTTGAGGAATTAATCCAAATGCGAATGTAGATATATCATTTTAGTTAATAATTAATAATTTATCATGATATATTCAATGCAGCAAAACAAAACTCAAAAATACTGAAATCGACAATTCGCATGGGTAATTTCAGCTCATTTATGTACAAATGGGTCAATTTTAATAACATTATATTAAAACGAGCAAAACAACAACAAAAAATAACTATGAGTAGAAGAATAATTTCTTTTAATGTTAATGAGAAATAGAAATAATTACCTTGCCAAACTGAATCAACTGAGGTACAATTTTAACCACGGTTGAAGAAGGAATCGCAAATCCCACACCAGCTGAAGTCCCTGTGAAGTCAAAATTAAAGTGTGAATAATTTGTCATCCGTGTTTGTCAAATTTGAAGTCTATTTGTAAATTATTATATAAATGGTCTAAAAAAGTACAAAAAATACCTGTTTGAGTGAATATAGCAGTGTTGATCCCAATTAGATTTCCTTTAGAATCTAACAAAGGTCCTCCACTGTCAAAATCATAATATTTAGATACTTGATATTAATAATAAAATAAAATAAAAAATTTTTAAAAAAAAACTTTGGTTGTGCATGAATTATAACTACACATTCTAAAATCGGTAAAAAATATTATTTACAAAAAATAAAAATAAAAAAGAGACCTGTTTCCAGGGTTGATGGCAGCATCTGTTTGAATACCACCACCAATTGTGACTCCAGTTTGACTAAATATGTCTCGGTTAAGCCCACTAATAACACCCACTGTGAGTGTATGATCAAACCCAAATGGGTTTCCGATGGCTAAACATTGTTGGCCCACTTTTAATAAAGAAGATTGGCCCACCTTCATGGGCCTTAGCAGATCAGCAGGTGCATCCACCTACATTAAAAATAACAAAATAAAATTTAAAAATAATAATAAAGAAAGTGCATTATGAAAGAAATTAGAACAAAAAAACAATACCTTTAAGACAGCAAGGTCCTTGGAGCGATCTGCACCAATTAACTTTCCTTCGAAATTCTTTTGTACCCTTTTAACATGTTGCACACGAGGAACGAGGTGAGACAATACTTTAAAAGTTTAAATAAATTAAGAAATATATGTGAAATTGTGAAGTTAAGTCTACCAATCTTACCCTTCTGAAGCAAGAATATTAACACGTGCAACAACTTGTCCAGGGTTCGGATTTCTTGATAGAGAATTGCCAATAACTGAACAAACATACAAGTAATTTAATCTTTTATAACAAATAAGATATCATATTATAGAAAATCATAGTATTGCCTAAAAATCAATATTTAGAGGATGCAAATTGGCAATCCAACCCGTCAGGATGAAAATGAGTTCATTTTTTATTGACAATGTGTCAAATGAGTCAAAACTCAAAAGTCACTCAAAGTATACTCAAATGTTTAAAACCTCATATATCGGTTACGTATTATTATTTTTCAATTTTCTCACCATGGTAATTTGTGACAATGTGCCCATCTTCATCCCAAACGACTCCAGAACCATTTCCTTCAGGAATCTGCGAATAATCTACATATCAGATAAACTACAATAGTCTTTACTAATAATTAATAATAATACTAAAGGTTTAAACGGGTACATATATGAAATAAGCTTATTAATAATTACCTCAACCACACCCGTAACATTAAGTTGGGGCCGTAAAGTTACATCAAATATATTGACAACAGAGTAAGTGTTGTTCTCAAATAGGTTGACAATTCTTTCCTGTCAAGCATACACATATCAATTTACCTGCCATAAACATCCATTATAAAGGGTAAAATATACAAGACACCGATTTTATAAAATGTTTAAAACATAAAAGACGCGAAGTGGAAACGGTTTATACAAACCTCGGGAGGAAAAAGTGGACCCGAAGGAATTACAACAGGTGTTACTTGCTCAATTGTGACAGATGGGTCTCCTAAAGCATTAGCTGCATAACAAATGTTTATAAAAAATAAATAAAAGAACACAGGCAAAAACAGATTTGTTTAACAGAAAAAGGATATGATTGTATGAACCTGATGAGTATTTTGAAGAGGGATTATATAATGGCATTAATAAACTTGCTAATAGCATTCTGCGTGTTGTAGAGAATCCCTTTGTAACCTCTCCCAAATCTTTAAATGATTTTTCACCAACTCTGTAAGATTAGAGATAATAAAAATTGCAACTTAAAAAACATGTTGCAGACTTGCAGAAGAAGCTTTCTACTTGGTAGTTATTGAAAATGGAATACACAAGTTAGCATAGCTTAATGAAGCTTAGAGAGTGTGTTCATATGATTATTTTCATATGAAATATAATCAAATAATCAAGTGCTTATTAATTTGAAGTCATAAAAATCAACTTAAATCAGAATTCAAACATCAGGTAGCTGTTGGATAAGGAGAATTCAAACCAAGTGAGACCTATTAGGGTTTAATCTCAATAATAATCCTCAAAACAATCAATTACATACTTCAGAATCAAAATCACAAAAATGCCCCAAAAACAAAAGCTCAATGCATAGTAAGAAACGAATTTCGAATAGCAAGTGTAAGTAATTAAGGAGAAGAATATTGTAATTACGTGTTGGTAAAGATGCGATGATGAGGTGAAATGGAGGCATCGTCATGCTGTGTGCCGGAGGAATTACAAACTGACGAAATTCCGTCGAAACAGAGCTTCCGGCGACCCACAAAACGCCGTGAAGGAGGAGTAAATATAGTTTCCGTTTGAGGAGGAAGCATATAAGTATTCCATGCCATTGCCATCCCCATTTTCTACTAGAAAATACCCTAAAATTCCTGGTTTTTTATATGGCACAGAGGCTAATTGTCACGCAACGATGCTCTTATCGTTATTGATAGAAAATATCTTCTACAAATTGGTTTCGTACCATACTCGTCCAAGTGGATACAACTATACAAGTCTAATTTTGAATATAAATTGAAAAGATAATGACTTAACCAAGGTACAATATCCCTATCTAATGCTCACGTTAACAAAGTATCTTTTTGATCTCTGTTTATTTTTTATTCGATGAGCATAGTAAACAATTGATAACACACAAGTAGTCATTCGGTTTTTGGAGGTCAATAGTCAAGTCGAAAAACTAGAATTGAAACCTTAAAAAGATTATTCAAAAGTATAAGATATTCTATAAGATAGAATGAAATTTAGTTGTCAACAAAAGTCTGTTTCAAAAAACCTATATTCAAACCATACTCTGAATTACATAATCAATATCTCATTTCTCGAACACTATGTCTTTTCTTTCCCTTCATACCGTCTATGACCACATATGTTTATTATTAGTCTTTACGTGTAGTTCCTCTTCTACGATGACCATTGTTGTTTGTTCCTCATCTTCCCTCACCACTTGCACCACAATCGTTTGTTCCTTGTCTTTCTTCACCTTCGACGACCGCTACTTCTTCTTTAGTTAGATTGCAACAATGAGTCAACCTGACCAGCCATGAGTTGGCTCAAATTGTATATCGTACGTGTGTTAGCTCAAGCTATCATCCCAAAACAATATTTCAATCTGATCTAAACTGTGTCTTTTCTTTTCACTATCGAAACCAAACGAGCCAAATTTTAGCGAGCTATTTCAAACGAGTTTTAACAAACTTCGAGTCACAGATTATTTAAATAGCCCTAGGATAGGTGCAAAATCACAAGCTTCACCTCATACATTATCTTAGTAACCGTATAATGAAAATCTTTCTAAGGGTGGAAGTAATGCCTTTGGTTAGGGGTTTCGGGTATCCCCTACCCGATCGGCTACACCGCCGCATGTAGGGGGTTCGGTTAATTCGACCAGGTATCAATAATCGAATTGGCTACGGTGTGCAACGGTAAAAAAAAGAGTTGTTGGGGGCGATAACGGCTATATTCTAAAAAAATTAAATCTTTATTAATATTAATCATTCTCATATTTCCTTCTCATCTCTCAAACAATATATACTAACAAATATTTATTCTCTTCTCTCAAAAAACTTTCAAATGAATCATAGTGGTAAAAGACAAAGAGGTCGAGGATCGAGCTCACATGGTGATGGTGGTTTGGGTTCTCGCGGAGGTTCAAGTGGTGGCGTATTGCATGGCGGACCGAGGGGTGGCGGTTCGAGGGGTCTCGGTCGTACACCTCACCCGTATTTTCCCGTTATTTCAACTGAACCATTACCCCAAACGCACTCCAATCAAAACCAAAGCTTGTCATACACACTCTCGTTAGATGTACCATCATTTAATCCATTCGTTGCCCACTATGAGAACAACCCGTATAAAGATCCTCGTATGGACTAGGAAAGACCGCTCCCAATTTTTGACGATTCTAGTTATGATGATTATGTGCCCGAGACTCAACATATGAATGTTGAAGCGGACAATGGAAACGAGGAAGCTGGTGAAGACGAGGAGGTAGAATGAAGATGATGAAGGTGATGGTGGTGATGATGATGGAGGTGACGGTGCTACTCAAACATTTCAAAATCGACAAGAACGTCAACAATGGACAAATGAGCAAAAAGTTGTTTTAGCCAAAGCATGGGTTCATATTTCCCAATGTCCCAACATCGGAACCAATCAAACTTGAGAAGGGATTTGGAATCGAGTGCTCAAACATTACAATTAGCTTGTCGGTGGAAGCACTCGTAACGTTCATCAATTGAGGACTAGATGGATGAGTTTGAATGCTAAAATGACGGCGTTCAATGGGTTTTGGATTCAAGCGGTAAAATATATTTAATAACAATGTTTTTGTTATTTTTTTCGTTTACTAAAACTTGTTATTTTTTATATTCACTGCTACGTGAGAGTGGATATAACGACATAAACGTTTTGGAAAAAGCGTGTAACGATTACGCAAAAAAATAAAAGTGCCGCTTTCAAAGAATTCGATGTGTGGGATGCTGTAAAAATCTGTAGTAAATGGAATTGGGTCCGTTGATGGGAGAATAACAAACTCTTACATTAAAACAAAAAAGAAATGCAACGCCATTTATAATTAAAAATAAAAACTAAAAATCGCAAAGCCAACGTACAATCTCGCGTTTTTCATCTATTACAATCTCCAATCTAGGTCCGGTGTAATGGTCATAAGGCGCAAAAAAGTTTCCATATCTTTTTTTTTTTGCGCTTTTTTTAGTGCCGCTCGTTGCTCCTCTACCAAAGTAATCGAGACTTCATCTTTTCCCACATGAGACTCTACTGCGGCTGAGAAAGTCATGATACTTGAGACTTGAGACGAGTTAGGGTAGGACTCTTCTCACCCTAAGACCATTCACATCCCATTCTTTGTAATTACAATTTCTCTAAAATTTAAAGATTTTGAGGAAAAAAAAAGAGCTACATCTCATTCTCTATAACATTCTCTATTTCTATTATTTAGAGTTCTCTAGATAGAGATTATCTAAATATAGAGAATCTCTATAATTTTTTTTTGTAAGTGTATAGGAGAGAGAGAATAAATAATAAAATATGTATGTTGCGAGTGTAATAGAGATTGAGATAGAGAACGGGATGCGGAGGGATAAACAAAATATGTATATAAATTTAGAAAAAAGTAATATTTGGTTAAATTATAGAGATGGAGATGGAGAATGGGATGTGAATGCTAAAGACTTTATTTACAAAGTTACCATTTTAATAAAGTACAAGGAGGATTTTTTTTTTTTTTTTATAAATTTGCTTCAATTTATAAATACTACAAAACCCGATCATATCGGCTAGCAAAGGGCGGATGCACGGCACACGCCGTCGTGTGTCATCCTCCATAAACAATATTACCTTCAACTACGCACACGCGACTGAAGTATTGCTACTCGATCTTGTCTTTATACTCCCCATCGAAAATCATCTTCAAAATCATCTTAAATAACCTCCTCACATTCGTTGATTATGCTTATGCTGAGGTTCAATTTCATTTACTGTTATTGTTACAAAAATCTGTGATTTTAATTTGCAGAAATCTTTGATTTCGATATGTTATACTAAGAATTTCTGAATGCTGAAACGATAATTGTTATAAGATCGTGTAGAAAAACCTAGATATCCTTCTTTGATTTAATCAATATTGAAGAACATCGACATTATGAAAGATTCAGCACCTACGAACAAAGATGTCGATACAGCGAAGAAGAAATCGAGTTGCAGGTACTGCACGATTACTTCTTCAATTCATGGTTTAAATTATAATAATCATGTTCAACAAGGTCGACTACTAGATTTCCAGATCCCCAAATCAATGCATCACGATTACTTCTTCAATTTATGTTTGTCAGTTTGTATTGATTGGTTTTATGTTCATTCAGCAAAAAGATTGGTGCAAAGGTTCATAGGAAACTTCATAAAGCTGAAAGGGAGAAGCTGAAACGTGACCATATAAATGATCTGTTTCTAGAGCTTACTGCAGCTTTAGGTTCGTCTTTCAATCCTAGTTCTGGTTTCAATGCATTCGGTAGCATTATTGATTGTTTGTTTTGCAAGTAACAGCATTATATGAATCTTATTTTGTTGCTTGCAGAATCGGGAACTCAAATCAGTGGGAAATCTTCTGCATTAACAGATACCATTCGAATAATCCAGGATCTGAAAGCTCAAGTTGAGTCTCTTAAGAAGGAGAATTTGGGTCTTTTAGCTGAATCTCAATATGTAAAGATCTAACTAAAAGTCTAAAAAGGATTGTATTCAAATGCATATAAGTTATAACCACTTATTAAAAAAGGCTATATTTTTATAAGTTCAATTAATAGATTAATTATGATTTATAAATTAACAGATTGCTATTGAGAAGGATGAATTAAAAGAGGAAAACAGGGCCATAGAAGCCCAAATAAAAAAGCTTCAAACCCAACTAGATGAGAGATTTCAGAATCCTGCTGTGGGTCCCGTATTTGTGTTACCCGTACAAAATGACCCGAGACTTTATGCAGAATCCAAGATCCATGAACCCGTAACAAAGCAGCATGGGTCAAATATAAGCAAACCACACGCTCGATATCCATCACCCTCTTATTCATGGCCGTTTAACATTCTTTCTGAACAATCAAGTGCAAATTAGACTTGAAAGATGTTGGTTTTTTTTATAGTTACTAAGAGTAGTTATAGAGCCACTTGTGAAAATCATATGTTAGCCACTTATAAGTGGCATTTGCACATGATATCTTTGAATTTATCAGGTGAATATTATGCATTTGGGTTGTGATTTGTGTTGTTATAAAAAATCTTTGTAATTACAACAAAACACAAGGGAGTTGAGTGCACCTATTTTCAAAAAATGAATGCTAGCATAATATTTTTTTGTACCACAAAACCACGGTAACCTCTCAATAGCAACCTCATAAAAAAGTGTCATAACAGAAGATACATGTGCGTCAAGTTGTTAGAGAAAAAACTTATGTAAAATCAAGTTAAAGACTTTTAGTATTTAGGACATTTTTATGACAATTTCTTTGTCAATAACACACATTTACTATAGTCACATTGGCTTTTTATCGAGTATTTGCTACTTGCTAGCATGATTATTGAATGTGTTAAAACTCCTTAAGAACCAAATGTGTTAAAAAGTGTCAAACGCTTAGTCCATAAAAGAGTAAATTTCAAAGGAACAAAGTTGTATGTGTAAGTGTTAATAGAAATGTAAAAGGTTAATTGATACTGGTTTTGGAAAAGAATTTGTATGAAACTAATTGATACTTTCTATGAAATTGACTCCCCTTTAGTTTGTTCATACTGTTACTTTAACTAAAAATTTAAAGCATTTAAATTGTTGCAAATTTGAAGCAAACATACTACAATTGAACCAAATTCAAGACAGCACAAAATAAAAGTCATCTCATCTAGTTTTGCATTCAAAACCAATGAGCCCAATTAGTCAACTATCATAACCAAACTAACACTAAACTTCAACTAAATCAAACTAAAACCAAACTAATACTCCTCACCATCATCATCATCTTCCCCGTCACCAGACTCGAGTCCAACTTCCTCATAATCTTTCTCCAACGCTGCCAAATCCTCTCGCGCCTCCGAAAACTCACCTTCTTCCATACCTTCACCCACATACCAATGCACAAACGCCCTTTTCGCGTACATCAAATCAAATTTATGATCAATCCTCGAGAACACTTCAGCAACACTTGTCGAGTTTGAGATCATGCAAACCGCGCGTTGAACTTTAGCCAAATCGCCACCAGGAACCACAGTTGGAGGCTGGTAGTTGATCCCACATTTGAAACCAGTTGGACACCAATCAACAAACTGAATGGTTCTCTTGGTCTTGATGATACCAACTGCAGCATTCACGTCTTTTGGAACCACATCACCGCGGTACATCAAGCAGCAAGCCATGTACTTTCCGTGTCGCGGGTCGCATTTAGCCATCATGGACGCCGGTTCAAACGCGCTGTTGGTGATCTCGGCTACTGAGAGCTGTTCGTGGTACGCCTTTTCAGCTGAAATCACAGGCGCGTATGATGAAAGCATGAAATGGATACGCGGGTATGGGACAAGATTGGTTTGGAACTCGGTCACATCCACGTTCAAAGCACCATCAAACCGGAGAGAAGCGGTTAGAGATGAGATAACCTGCAAACAGTAAACACAAATTAAACCATTGAACACAAAACCACCGTTTTATCTTCTTTGAAGCATTTTATCAAATACCTGAGAGACAAGACGGTTGAGATTGGTGTAAGTTGGTCTTTCAATGTCTAACGACTTACGACAGATGTCATAGATCGCTTCATTATCAAGAAGAACTGAGACATCAGTGTGTTCTAAGAGCGAGTGAGTTGAAAGCACCGAGTTGTAGGGTTCAACCACAGATGTTGAGACCTGTGGTGAAGGGTAAACAGTGAAACCAAGCTTTGATTTCTTCCCGTAATCGACTGATAACCTTTCAAGAAGCAAAGATCCAAGTCCAGAACCAGTTCCACCACCAACTGCATGAAAAACCAAGAACCCTTGTAGCCCGGTGCAGTTATCAGCAAGCTTCCTGATCCGATCAAGACATAAGTCCACAATCTCCTTACCAACTGTTCCAGATAATAAATCAAACAATCAGCCATAACTATTTGCATCGAAACCTTCAATAACAGAATGCATGCCAATTGTTTGACGAAATGTCTCAAAGAATCAAAACGCGTAGTAAACAAAACAAGTTGAGTTAAGGTTCCTTACTTGTGTAGTGACCTCTGGCGAAGTTATTAGCAGCGTCTTCTTTACCGCTGATTAGCTGTTCAGGGTGGAAGAGCTGCCTGTAAGTACCTGTTCGAACCTCATCAATCACAGTCGGCTCAAGATCCACAAACACAGCTCGGGGAACGTGTTTTCCAGATCCGGTCTCGCTGAAAAACGTGTTGAACGCGTCATCTCCGCCTCCAACAGTTTTGTCACTCGGCATTTGCCCATCAGGCTGCAAGTTTTCAAAAACATTCAAACAATTATGCATCAATTCGTGAAAAGATTCAGGTAATTTTGAATCTCAGATCTAGAACGTTAACAGATGAAAACAATAACAATTTACATTACCTGTAGACCGTGTTCGAGGCAGTAGAGCTCCCAGCAAGAGTTGCCGACCTGGATTCCGGCCTGACCGATGTGAACAGAAATGCATTCTCTCATTTTTGCTAATGATTTGAAGTTTGAATGGGTTGAAAGATTAGAAAGAGGTTGGGATGAACTAGGGTTTGTTGGTATTTATAGATGAAAGTGGTGAGTTCAAAACGGCAACAAGAAAGTGGCTCCGAAATCCGAATTCAAAGGTTTTGAAATTTGAAACTATAAAGCAGCTGGCTTTCATGACCGTTGGATGTTTTCTGAATTGTTTTGAATCTTTCATTTTTCATGGGCCGTGACTTGCTAGTTGGTTTTATAATAGGCCTATTTTACAGTGGCTTGTTTTGGCCCATATAAGTACTTGGCTTTTTAATGTTTAACTAGAGGAATTTCCCGCACGTTGCGGCGGTCGGTGGATAACCCGTTATAATCATGACCATGATAAACACATGAAAAACTACGAACAACGGACTCGGTCTTAAGTACTAAAATGCTAGAATAATAATACTCATCGCGACGGATGTTAATCCAAAAAACCGTAGACGAAACCCCATTAGTAAAAGATAAAAATATGTTTGAAGGCTAAAACAATCAAAAGAAAAAGAAAGAAAAAAAAAAGGTCAAATATGTGTGAAAGCAAAAAAGAAGAGGAAAAACATCATTTTTTCCCCTACCAATATTTGAACCTAGGTTGGTGTTGTGTAAGTTAAGAACCCAACCACCAAGCCACATAACCATTTGCTTAGTATCATAGGAACCATATGAATATACCCAATCATACATACATATATAGATACAATTGTGTGAATTGTTGACTTTTGTGATGTACCATACGAATATACCAAACACAGTCATCGTTATAGACCAACAAAATGAAAGCATTTGTTGTTTTTAGCCAATCAAAGTAATTCACTATTCATAAACGTTGGTAAATCATATAAATATAATTGTTTATCATATTTAGTAGGTGAGATTCTCATTTAATAGACTGTGTATAAGAAGCAATGTTAACTAAAAACATATGTTAATAAGAAAATAATGTAATTTTCAAAATAAAGAAGCAATCACGGTTAACGAACCTTTAAATATATATTATTTTACATAATAAAGTTGAAAAGCAAAAAACAATATTTTGCACCGTGTATAGAATTGAAAATATAACATGTTTAAAAGTTTCATGAATGAATGTTTAGAAATGGTTTAGATTTGATATGTGATTTAAAAAGTTAAAATATTGTAATATAAATATGTAAATGATGTTAAACTATTTTTGATAAACTTATACAAAATGAGCTATAAAAATATGAGAATTTAAATATGATTTTAAAACTGAAAT
>WOUH02000045.1:7860487-7878556 GCA_009936405.2 Stevia rebaudiana
AGATAGGGTGCCGATGCATCGACCTTTATACTGGTTTGGTTGTAAGAGTGTGGTTAATGCTCGGTTACAAAGTTTTTGTATTTATTTATTTAAAAGCAGTTGAAGAAAAATTAGTTATTAATGTGGTATATATCTTAACATGTTTTTGTATTATATGTGGTATATATAATTTTAAGTGTTTTTATATATGGTCGCCTCGCGTACGAAAAGCAAGGCGTTTTATCGCCTCGCACCTCGGTTTTTGACCTTGTACGATAAAAAAAATTTGGATACCGTTAAACCAAGTTTATAGATCCGCCACTGTTAATAAGTATTCTATAAAAAAAAGAAGGTATTTCTGCAGATGGAAAAGACTAAAAGAGAAGTGAAAAGGCAAATGGAATCGAACCACATTTACTAAAGAGAGCTAAAATCCAAATACAATACATAGATATAGATGCAAATAAAGTTAATTTGATATTTCTAATATATATAGATCAATTAGTATCATCGAAACACAACGGCTTAAAATTATACGCCGTAACTATCATATTTTTTATTTTAATTTACTCCAAATTTTATAGTTTTACTAGTATTGAATCCATGACCTTTCAATCTAAAAATGAAATGCCTCTACCAAAAGGTTAATCACACGTCGGCAATTTTACGTTACACACTCACACCATTACAAAAATATAAATACCGACTTACAATTAATATTTATACTGAAAAAAAGGGTTTCTAATTTTAAAATAATTTAGTAAGTTAGTTAAAATTATCTCAATTTTTATAATTAATTTATGAAAATAATGTTTGTATAAATGGGCTGGGCCGAAGTTCTTTCAGCTCAATGACCTCTATGATGAGAAATGTTCGCAGAAACCTCATTTGACACGATTCAAGCCCAAGTAGCCTGAACATATTATAGTTCATACATTCAACACAAATAACATAGTATAAACCTTTCGACTTTGGATGATGAGTTTCAATCAAATAACATTTAGCATCAGAAATAGTCATCCCAAATATAACTAACAAATAACTAAATGTTTTCTAAATAGAAGCGCTAAACATACGATTCTACTCGATCAGTTTGAGACTTTAGAAAACTAAACCCCTTCAACTTAAAGACTAGCAATAAAAAAATGTCAGACTCGCTCACTTCAAGTAAAAAAGAAAGAGTTGATGAAATGATAAGCCTATGAAAAATAAGTGTATACCGGACCCACTGAACGGCCACGACACCCACGCCACTAGGGCAAGACGCATGAGTCAATCAACTCACTTGGTGCTCGAAGCCAAGCGGCGGGGAACACTCACGCTCAAGCATTACACGTAATTTCTTGCTCTCCCCACACTGATCATTGCTGGTGGCTGACCACCATGCGTAGTATCCCCAGTAATGTCTCAAGTGAGACTAAAACTTTAGCCACTTTAGATTGCAAGCTCTAACACCAACTCCCATTACCACTAGGCCATCATGTGATGGTTGCTAGCCTTACGAAGGAGCGGGCTCTAAAATAACCAACTCCATTGACCATGAAGAAGAAAACGAATTGGTGTGACAAACACTTCCATAGTTCCATCTATATGAAGAATTTCATATATCTTATCATAGACTAAAATAAATATTACAAACCTCAAAACATAAGTTTTTATTTCCATAGTATATAATGCATTTAAATCCTAGTACTTGACTATATACGCAATTTAACGGACGGTGGATGTGATGTAGGGCTGTTCACGAGCCGAACCGAGCCTGCCCTGGCTCTAACTCGGTTCTATTATAAACCGAGTTGGCTCGGCTCGGCTCGAATTGCAATCCGAGCCTAATATGTGAGCTCTAACTCGGCTTGGTTTTAAACCGAGCCCCCTAGGCTCGTTCTTTTTGGCTCTGTTTAAAAAAGAAAATTTAGTATGCCTGCAAATTTTAAGTTCAACATACGTCATATTAGTATCTTATAAAACAAGTCTATGAAAGGGATACAAAAAAAAGTCATAACGTTCAACAAAACCATAAATATTTATTTATAAGGCCTTCAAGTTTGGTTAATGGTTAATGGGTATCTAAATCTATTTATTATAATATAAAAACTAGAACTTATATTAATTTAAACGAGCCGAGCTACGAGCCGAACCTACGAGCCGAGCTACGAGCGAGCTACGATCCGAGCCTGCCTTGGCTCTAACTCGGCTTGGTTACAAAACGAACCGGGCCGGCTCGGCCGGGTTACAAACGAGCTTTATTCGAGTCGAGCTTTTTCGAAGGTTTTTCCGAGCGAGCTCCGAGCTACGAGCTTTTTGGACAGCCCTAATGTGATGGCACATGCACAAAAATCACAACCACAAAACTCGGTGTTAATCAAAATCTCTTGATCCACTCTTTTATTAAAAAGAATCTTGACACAAAATTACAATGACACGAATATCCAAATAAGAAATCTATATTAGTCCAGATAAATTTCCCATTAGTTTTTTTGGTTTCGGATAAAATACCGGTTGGAAGCCTAAAAAGGAAACGGATTTATGCGATCATAATATCAAGCTGCTCGAGTCTTTGGAAGCTAAAACATAAGGTGGTATTCAATTGCGTAGTGTCATCCGTCCAAGCCTTAAGTGGGGAAATAAAACAACTGGGTATCCTATGAATAAAAAAATCGTGCAAAAATGCGTAATCTAGAGTTGAAGGCTTTGTGTGCTTTTAGATTTTAATTTGGTTATTGTAATCAAACATTGGCGTTTTGTACCTCTTGCATCTTGCTAGTGTTGGTGGTTAGTAAAAATTCCTACCATTAAAAAAAGTGGAGAGTGCTATACATCTAAATCAGAAAATCCTTCTCGGGTTTTCCTCTAAAGAAAACAGGGTCTGGCCCGTGGCGAAATACTATGAAGGTGGGCCATGACGTGGGCCAGTTGGGGATTGATGTTATCTTGGTACATCAGAAGCTCGACAGGGATAGGGATGGGACCAGTTATTTATTTTGGCTAGATAATTGGTCTGGAAAGGGGGTTTTAAAGAATATTTTCCCCGATCTTTTCAAATTAGAATCTCAAAAAAATGTGTTTGGTGTACGATCGGATTGCAAGAGTTCCCGGGGATTCAGTAGCTTGGAACTGGAAATTAATGTCAGGGTTGGAGGCTCAAAGACAATTATTGGTTCTGAATGATTGGGCTTCAAAGTGGGATCTTTCTAACATGAAGGATTAGTGGCTGCAGGGGGATGATTCCCAACTCCCTTTCACATGTTCTATTAGAAGAAAAGAGATTGAAAGAAAAATGTTTGATCCAGATGGGGGGAAATTCATTTGACTTCACTAGGTCCATTAAAGGTCAATTATTTTGCATGGAGGGCTTCTTTGAGTTGAATCCCAACTATGAATGGTCTTATTTGACGTAGTATTTCATTTCTCGCGTTATGCCCTATGTGCTCCTCTTGTGATGAATCGGCTGATCACGTTCTGATCAGATGCTCTACGTCGACTCAAATATGGGAAATGGCGGCGGGTTGGTGTAAACGCCCAGTCCTTCGAGCGGGGTTCATACGGGAAAGAATTGAAGAGGTTGAGTCATAACCAGGTGTCCTGGGTTATAAAAAACTGATTTTGGCAATTTTCATTGCAACTATATGGTTTATTTGAAAGACGAGAAATCGATCACATTGAAAAAGAGACGATATTCTTCGGTCAATGTTTTGGGAGATGTTAAATCTTTTTTTTTTATGGGTCAAATATAAAAAGAAAAATAAAAACTTTAATTGGTCTAGTTGGTGTAGAATCTCCTTTTAGCTTTGTATCTTTCTTGTTAACCTATGACTTGTGTTTAATGAAATTTCGTTAAAAAAAATTAGAAATTATAGCCATTAAAGAAAAGTAGTTTGATTTAGTTTTTTCAAATTTATAATTTTTTGTCAAGAAACGCCTTACAATGTTCGTGTCTCTAATCTTGCTTTGCCTCGATAAACGCCACTGTCGTCCCTCTTTTCTTGACAAAGTTACTTTTCCTTTATCTATATTCTGATTTGTATCTTCCCTTTTGTCTTTCAACAAATTCCTACATTTTTAACTCTCAACTCTTTGCCCTCTAAACTAGGGTTCTTGATAACCTTTTGTTATCATGAATCATTCGCATTTCATGGTGTCATTGTCTTTGCATGTCTACTTATGATCTGCGTGGTTTCTCGATCGCACCCCATTTCAAATTACCGACCCGATTCCTGATCCGGGTCTCACCTTCATTTGTTCCTTTACAAATTCTCAACAACTACGCTTTCTAGCTTGATGAATTCAGCATCTCTAAATTGGAATTGTCTAAAAAGTGATTATTTTTGGGTGTTTATAGGGTTTTTGTAGTTTAAATCTAGGTTTTGTAACCAAAATGTGGGTGGGTCCTGAATCTATGAAAACTAGGGTTTTGAATGTGGAGAAATTGAAGGAAAACAAGAAGAAAGAAGATGATGGTGATGAGACAGGGTGTTGGATTAAATTTAGATTATTTGGAAGATGCATATCTTCAAGGGCTAAAGTTGAAAGCTCCACTAGTAGCAGCAGCACTCATTATGGTAAACTAAAATTTAATTACTTTATTAATTATTAATAATTGAATCTTTGTTAGTTACAGTTAATTGTGATCATAATATCTTACTGCTTACATAGACTTTATGTGATATTATCATGATGGTTTCCTTTTTGAAATCATTAATTAATATATATATATATTTCAAGATTGTAAACTCTTTGCATTCTGTAAGTTTGTAATTATATGCTTCTTTTTAGAACCATTTTATATTTCCAATGTTGAATACTTGAATCCTTTTGTTAATGGTGTCAATTTATCCCCAATTTGCAATGTATTTGGAGTTATGCAAGCTCTTTAAGCTCCATAAGAAAGTATAAAACAAGACTTTTGAAGCATAGTTAAAATTTACCAAAATGTCATTCCTATAACCACTAATATATATTTTTAGCACTCGAATATTTTTTTAACAAACAATTATTATTATGTTTACTGATTAGGTTCCATAATTATGTGTTTATTAATGTGAACCAGCTGAAAGTAAATCAACAAATGATACGAGTACAGACCAACCGGTTGCACCAATCGCGTCATCTTCAACCACTAGCAATGCAGAAAGCATTACATCAACACCAAATATAACTCAAGAACTCAAAATCGCATCTCAGCTTCGTAAATTCACTTTTGTTGAACTTAAATCATCAACAAGAAATTTTAGACCCGAAAGTCTACTCGGTGAGGGTGGTTTTGGTTGTGTTTTCAAAGGATGGATCAACGAGAGTGGGACCGCACCTGTGAAGCCAGGCACCGGTCTAACCGTAGCGGTCAAGACTCTGAACCATGATGGACTTCAGGGTCACAAAGAATGGCTTGTATGCACCTTTTAATTATATCTACCTTTCTTCAAACTAGAGGTGACAAAACGGGTGGGTCAGATCGGGTTGACCCACTAACACTTTTATACCCATTTTATAAACAAATATTACATTTAATAAAGATTTAGAAGGTTGTAACTTGTAAGCTTTTTTAGTACAATTTGGGCGACTTCTGACCATTTTGACCCGTTTCAAATAATACTTTTTGAAGGGTTAATGATTTGACCCGTTGGGAGATAAAATAGAACCTAAAATTAACCATTTTTAGGTTGTTAGATCAAAATTGCTACCTCTAGTTGGAACTATTTGCTCCATTTGTTTTTTTTTTCTAAATTGGGTTTTTAACAGGCGGAAGTTAACTTTCTTGGTGATCTCCTACATCCAAATTTGGTTAAATTAATCGGTTATTGCATCGAGGATGATCAAAGACTTCTTGTTTATGAGTTTATGCCTCGTGGAAGCCTTGAAAATCATTTATTCAGAAGTAGGTTACATGGTTATTCTTAGTTTAATATACTTTAATTAATGTCCTTTTTATTAATATTATTAATATTAAAAATAATAATTATGTAATATACAGGGTCACTGCCTCTGCCTTGGGCTATGAGGATGAAAATTGCACTTGGTGCTGCAAAGGGTCTCGCGTTCCTTCACGAAGAAGCCGAAAGACCCGTGATATATCGCGATTTTAAAACGTCAAATATATTACTCGATGCGGTTTGAAGCTCTTTAAAAGCTTTTATCTCATTAATCTTAATACCCAAAAATCGAATTGTCTTATAATAAGAATTGTCTTACAATGTTTTTAGGATTATAATGCAAAACTTTCTGATTTTGGACTTGCAAAAGACGGGCCCGAGGGCGATAAAACACACGTGTCTACTCGAGTGATGGGTACATATGGATATGCTGCACCCGAGTATGTGATGACGGGTATGTTTTCTATTATAAAAACCAAAGGGTAGAATCGTCATTTTACTTGTTTCTATATCTAACGTAGTATGTTGTATTGTAGGTCATTTGACATCAAAGAGTGATGTATACAGTTTCGGGGTGGTGTTACTCGAGATGATAACCGGTAGGCGATCAATGGACAAAAACCGGCCAACCGGTGAGCATAACCTCGTGGAATGGGCTAGACCGTATCTCGGGGAGAGAAGAAGGTTCTACAAGTTAATAGATCCGCGTTTAGAAGGTCGGTTCTCCATAAGAGGTGCACAAAAGGCGGCTCAATTAGCCACTCTTTGTCTTAGCCGTGACCCAAAGGCTAGACCGCTCATGAGTGAGGTTCATGAAGCCCTAAAGCCGTTACCGAACCTTAAAGACATGGCGTGTTCTTCGCCTTATTTTCAGGCGATGCAGTCGGAACGTACCGGAAGTAATTCAAGTAGTAGAAGTAATTCAAGTAGTAGAAACGGGTCGAAAGGGCACCCGGTGAAGAGTTTATCGATTTCAAACTCACCGTTTCACCCGCAGCACCCGGTGAAGAGTTTATCGATTTCAAACTCACCGTTTCACCCGCACCAACCGTATCGGTCTCCGAAACCGGTCCGATAGGCTTTCAGTGATGTCATGAGTTTGTAAAACTGATGAAATGAATTGGTGATGTTTTGTTTTTATGGTGTTGCTGAAAAACCGTGTTTGTTGTATCTTTAATGTTCAAAATTTTTAAGGCTTCAACTCTTTTTTGTTGCTTTTTTCATATTTCAAGAAACTCAAATATCTTTAAAAATTTGTTATTAAAAAGTCAAATGGTCACACGTACTGAACAACTGAGGATCCTTTTTATTTACAAATCTACCTCTAATAAAGAATTTCAAAAAATCTTTTTATTTACAAATCTACCTCTAATAAAGAATTCCAAAAAATGTTATACAACACTTTTTCAATTTTCTAAAGTTATTTATTTATTTAATTTAATCATTATCAACTCATATTTGGGTAAATATTGATCTTAAAATAGATTTAAATTTCAGAATCATTTAAATATATTATTATCTAAATGTTTATCTTATACATTTAAAATAGTAAACTATAGTTTTCATCCCTTAAGTTTGTAGTGCTTAACAATTTCAGTTTACTCTAACGTTAGAGACAAAATTGTTAAGCTTACAAACATCATAGACGATAACTACAACAAATTATGTTTAAAATTTAAAATTTACTTTTCTTTTATTTGTATAATTACTAACTAAAAAGAAATTTATATTTAAAAGGTTTTTATTGAATTATCTTAAAACTCAAACCATATATTAAAGACATAGAAGTGTCAAACATCAATTTATAGATATATATATATATATATATATATACACACAACGTTTCACTGAAAAGAAAATTGGTTGATTATCTAAATCCGTGTAATACATGGGTTTTAAGCTAGTGAAAAATATAATTCTTTCAACAAAAACTAGACTAAAACACCCTTCAATAAATCAAGAATACAAAGAAATAACCAATTTAGTCATTTCTCAATAATAAATTCATGAATCTCTATACCAGTATGTCTAGCACCACCCTGCAATTTCAGCAACAATTGATCACCAACTTTTAGTGACGTCACTGGAATTGCTGTCACTTTATTTTCTGCACCAATTTGTTGAATTAAATCCGATTAACCATCTAGACATATTACATATAATCCACATTAATTAAACCTCAAAAAGTACAAACCTTTGTTGGGTGGTACAAGTCCGACAGTTTCAGCATTTTGCAGAAGAATGCTGTAACAAATTTCATCATCTGAATCAACCTGTGAAATGCAACCATACCAAAACCACAAGATTAAAAATAAAAATAACAAAAACGTTAGAAATCGAACGGATCTAAATGGGTTAAACCTTGGCGGTTACAATAATTAACGGTCGGGTCTCAATCTTTACGCGTCCAACTACCGCTGTTCGTTGTATGCCATTTTGATCAACTACAAGAATCTCTTTTCCTGTACTGAGCTCTGAAAGGTAACACGTTTTACCTCCAGGAATCGCCACATAAGCATGAACGGGACCCTGTAAGTGTCGGTAATATATTAGTTAGGCATGTAAACAAAGTTACAAACCGAACAGTTCATGAACTGTTTGTGAACTGTTCGGCGGAAAGCTTGTTTATGTTCATTTATTTATTAAAATAACGAACATGAACAAAAATATTTTGTTCGTTTAAATAAACGAACGAACATGAACATACCTTTTGTTCGTTTATTTATTATGTTCACGAACTGTTTGGTTATGTTTGTATGTGCTCATTTATGTTTGTGTTCATTTAACGAAGGCAAATTGGATTTTAATAATCCCAACTTTGACCCATTGGCTTATAATAATCCCAACTCAGGAAATGTTACCAACAGTCCAAACTTTTATATCATTTACTTGTGGCGGTCCCTAACTAACGGAAGTTAACTCCGTTAGCATATTGCTGACGTGGCATAATGCCATGTCAACAAAATTGTGCCATGTCAGCATGCCACGTCATCAAATATTGCCATATCAGCATGACACGTTAGCAGATATTGTCATGTCATCATGTCACGTCAGCAAAATCTTGCCATGTCAGTATGCCACGTCAGCAGTAAGTTAATGGAGTTAGCTTCTGTTAGTTAGGGACTGCCACAAGTAAATGATATAAAAATTTGGACTGTTGGTAACAATTTCTTGAGTTGGGATTATTACAAGCTAATGGGTCAAAGTTGGGATTATTAAAATCCAATTTGCCTTTAACAAAATATTTTTATTATTATTTTCAAAAAAATATATAAATATCATTAATATATTAATATTTCATAGGTTAGTTATGTTCGTTTGAGTATTTATATTGTTGAGTTATGTTCAATTTTCTTTATTTGTGTTCATTTATGTTTGTTCGTTTTTTTACGTTCGTTCGTGTTCATCAATGTTCCTGAACTGTTCATTTAACTTATTAACGAACGAACACGAACATGTCCATTTCCATAATAAATGAACACAAACACAAAATTTGTGTTTATTTTGTGTTACTGTTCGGTTAAAGTTAAATGAACTTGTTCGTGTTCGTTCGGTTCGTTTACAGGCCTAAATTATTAGTCACCAATGATAAAAGAAATATTAATTAATAACTCTTGTACGTAAACTCACCGCGTTGACTCGGAAAGGTCTGCTGGCGATGTAATTTGACTCTAGACACTCAGAGTGAACAAGAAACAATCCTCTAGCGAAAGATCCAACCTGCAATATAATATTTATTTGTTAAAAGATTGGAAAATATATAAAAAAAGGTAAACAAAATCAGAAAATAAAAAGGATTGAAATTACCAAAACACCTTCACCAGGTTTCATGAGAGTACAAAGGTCAACACAAACTCTATCACCCATTCCAGTCATTTCAACACCAGTAATAGTAGCTTTGGTCAAACCCAGTTGACTACCTTCTTGATTTCTTCTATCAAAGTAATCCTGATGATATTAATTCAAATAAGACACCATTATATATTTACTAAAAAGTAGAAACTTGATGGAATTTGAAATTTTATAACTTACTTTCAGCTTAATGACATCTTCAACATCCTCTGTTTTTAAAACAACTCCTCCCAAACCTTCTTCCAATGCCTACAAAACTAACAAAAGGGTAATAATTAAACTAACATAAGTCAATTTAAGATTGAAATATATCATAAAAATGCAATATTTTGGTTTTAAACTATACCTCTAAGAAAATTTGAGCTTTTGAAGGACTTTTTGAGATTGCAAATACAGTTTTGTGATGGCCATGAAATGCTGCAACAATGTTTTCTGCAGGAATCACCTAGAAAGAATAATATCAATAACCAAATAATAAGTTGTAAGTTGGTTTGTTCAACTCACAGAGTAAACCTTTCCATTTGATTTTCTCTATTTGGCTAATTCAATCGATAAACTGTTACATCAATGCATATGTGTGCATTAACAGAGAAAACGAAAAAAGTTTTGCAAATGACATGAACTAATAAGCTATCTACAATTCTACATTCTCTCAGACAATATAAAGAACAATAATTAAAGAAATGATTTAATACCTGCCAATCCAGTAGATCAACAATAACATTATCTGCATGCTCACACAGTGGTTGAAGTTGTTCTAATTGTTCAGGAGACGATATTTCAGAAAATGTGGCAACCAATTTACCTACATCGTTAAAAACCCTAGTGTCCTCAATAAATAAAGGATGCATTAATGTGATAGCTGCAAAATAACACCAATCCAACCAATAGAAGTCAGAAATCAACAACAATGGATTAAAATAGATCTGATTTGTGAAGAACAGGTGCAATTGAGCACAGTAGACTCACAAGACCAATCGGCGGCGATCTGACGGTGAAGAGAAGTGAAGATGAAAGTGTTCCAGCCCCTTTCAACAGCTGCCGTCAAAACCTGCTTGTTCTCCGTCCATATCCACACTTCTTTCTTCTTCTTCTTCGTATTATCCGTCGACATCATAACAGTCGTACCGTCACCAGTCCTATTTTGCATATTTGGTTTACGGCAACTGGTTTTGACAGCACGGTAGAACGATCTACGACTGCCTACGAACAATAATCATAATTATCAAATGCATAATCAACTATTGAATGATAAACTTACAGAAAGAGTAATCTGTAGAGAACCTGCGGTGAATTGGGGGACATAATGGGAAGAAGAAGGCAATCGAGCAGCCATTTGTGTGTGTTTTTTTTTTTCTTTCGTTACCTATTTTTGGGTTGAATAACCTTATTATATTGTAAAACTAGCTTTAACACATGGGTGAAGCGTAACAAATACATACTAAACACAGTTCAATAATAAAAAATTAAATTAGAACCATAACCAATCATTGGTTATCAACATGATTCCAAATAAGGTCGATCTTAAAAAAAAGTAAGGTGTAACAAACTCTGTTTTCTTTAAGTGACAAAAAATCACATACCATGCAATTCACTAGATGTTTCTATGAATGTATAAAAACCTGTTATAAGTACGCAACATTCATAATTATTATATATATCATAATAAAAGAAAACTTATCATAATAAAACAGAATTTGAACACAATAATAATAGAAGTCGTTAATATTAATCAAACCAATAGCATAGGATTCGGATAATAGTGATTTGCATAAAGTTTCATAATGTAAAAAACCAAAAAAAAAAACAAACTTCAACATTGTTTATAACTAATAAAGTAACAGAAATTCATTATGAAACCACTTGGCTACTTTTCAAGCTTTGGAATAACCACATCCTCAATCGGCACATTGGATTCATTTTTTTTCTTCTCACTTTTTGAAGACGAGCACACATTGTCACCAATTTCATACACGTTCTCAAGATTCCGCTTGACACCTTTGATAACACCATCTTCCTTATTGGCTACCTCACCAACTTCCACTTTCTTACCATCACTTTTTAAAACCATAGACTTTGGAGTTGCATTATCTTCAATAGATGAAACAACATCCTAAAAAAATATGAGTTAATATAAGATGATAATGTTAAAAAAATATAATACATGATATTATAAGAATACACAACTTCATAAAACAAACCTTTGCGGAAAGTGTAGGTTCCAATTTCTCAACATCCAAGCAATCATCAACATCATTCAACTTATCCTATATACAATAACATGAAAAATAATTAGGCATCCAAGTCGTCTTGTTATTATACGTCTCAAGATTAGAAGCATAATTGTTAAATGGAAACAGGTCAATTGGGTAGGGGAAAATTATAAGATGCTTCTATTTAACAAATAAGACATGTTAAATAGAGGTAACATATTTAACAAATCGACCCAACAGGCAACTAAGTAACCATTTACAGCCAGGTAAACTAATTAACCAAACAATAACCAAAAAGTGATTAATTAACCATTTCCAGATTATTAAAAGCGAGACAGGTTACTTTTGTTTATACTTAGTAATTAACCATTTCCAGCCAACTAATAACCAAACAAAACCGACCAGGCAGGTTAACTAATTAACCATTTCCAGTTTATTAAAAAAAAAACTGGTTATTTGTGTTTATAGTTAGTAATTCAAAAAGACTGGTTATTACTAAAGTTGATGTTAATGTAAATAAAAAAAATATATATTTTTTGCAATTTTTAAAAACCATAATAAATCCAGTTTCCATCTAACAAAATAAACTCATGTTTCCATGTCGATTTAGTTAAAAATTATTTTATCATATAAGATGTAAATTTTCAAAGTATTTACAAATGGGATGTAAATAATTATAAAAAAGTATTCATGTAAAACCATAATTAGTAAGCAGGTTGTAAAAATGGTTAGATATAATTTTTTATAACAGTATTATGAACTTTTATATGTAAAGAAAAAAACATTAAAATATCATAATTAATTATAAAGACAAAGGTTCAATTTAAATTTTGTCCTACCAAAATAATGAAAAAAGTCAAATTACATTTTTACAGCAAGCATGGATCTAATTAAATACTTACTTGTGCATCAATAAACTTCTTATCAAGGGCTTTAAGGATAGCGGCATCTTCCGTGAACCTTGAGATTGAGTAGTTATCACCGCCGGAAGTTATGTTGTAAGCTTTAACCGGAATCTTAAATGCCATTTTTTTACCAATAAAACAGTTGAAACGCTTTGGAACAAATTCTCCTTCATCAAACTGTATTTTTAAAAAAATAAGATATAGAAAATGTTTTTTATTTATTTTCATATTTACTGATAAGATGAAATTTATTTTTACCTCATCATCATTCTGCAGCAAAACTGCTACGGAAATGTCTATAAATTTCCTTGAATCTCTATCAAACATGGTACAAGTGATTGTACCAATTTTATCTTGAACACGAAGTTGAATCTTAAACCTGCAATATGAATTTAAAATGCATTATTTTTATACAATAAAAAAAAACACTTATAGGGGAACTATTATGGAACAAATATTTAATACTTCTTAATCATTACGACTTGATGTTTGTTACAATCAGCATTTGTACACTCGATACCGCTACCATCACTTGAATCTTTAACTTTTGAATTGCATTTGTTGCATCCATCGTAATTTCAAGACGTTTGCTTATCGATACCTTGAATAGTTTCAAGAACTATTACATATTTTGGCTGTTAAGAAGCATAAATAAATAATTAATTAACTTGAAATGGATCTTATACAAAAGATATTATTTGGCAAAAACAAGCATTTTACGTAAAAAGTGGATTTATAACTATTTAAACAGATTATATATATACTTACAGATTATAATTCAAGTGTTCTATATTTAAATACTAAATACTTATAGAACTAAATATAAACAGATTATTTAAACAGATTATATTCAAATACTAAATACTTGCAGAAATGAATACTTAAATTATATATGTATAAACAGATTAAATTTAAACAGGTTTTATAATGTTTAAAGTACTAAATACTGTACTGTTTTAAAGATATATAATTTTAACTTTATAAACTAAAAAATTATAGTTCAATTGAATTATATATTGGAAATCAGGTTTCCATTTTGTACTTAACATACCTCTGTTATTAAACTCAGATCCGCAATGGTACAAAACTGATGTTTTTCCAGAAATTCAACTTCAAGAGTTTCAGCTTGGGGAACCAGTGAGTTGGATAATCACAGTTCACTTTTTGACCCAGTGTCATCAAATTTGGATTTCAAACTGATACAAAGAATATAAAGTGAAGTTATTAGGTTAAATAATAAATATGTATATAAATAAAAAGATTTCACAGTTCAATAATTTTCAAACATATTTATAAATATAATATCCAACTTGTTTTTGAAGTCATTTATTTCATCAATGTCCGCATCAATGAAAACCCTCGAAGCGTCAAATGAATTCGACACGAAGGGTTCCTCTACAAAAAAAATACATGATGTATTTAGAAACAATTATGATATTTAAAAAAAAAATTGTATAGATGAACAAAACGTGATTTTTATATAACTGTTAATAAATAAAAGTTAAATAAAATAACCATTAAACCAGCCGAGTTTTCCAAACTGCACTATAACCACCACATTAACATCATCCGGATGCTCCTCGATAATATTCACAATAATCACCCCAAAGAGTGATATAGATTTCATTGAACCTGAAAAAAAAATCATTATATATAAATAAGGTCAAAAAGTTTAGTATTATATTTTATAAAAGTATCGGATCATACTCCAAATCAATGATCTTCACATTCCTTCTGAAACGTTCACTTCCACAAGGCAGCTTAAACGTGGTCCTTTAAAAAACTTTTATAATAGAACCCATCACATCTAGCATAAAACCAAAAACATTTACATTATTACATGGATTTAATATAAAGGTATATAATTAAAAACATACCAATCAAATCTGTGGCCTCAATTTTTTTCTGCAGAATATCTTCAAAGGAAGAAAAGACAAAACCATAAGGGTTTTGATCTAAAGTAGTGCAAATTCTGACCGTAGTGTTTTTGTTAAAAGCTATCTTATAAGCAGTGTTAATATGCTTATATTTGCTCTTATTTTCTGCTAGTGTTGGCCTTACAATGTAGTCTGGAATGTTTTCATGCAATAATTTATCAGATACTTGAGCGAATCTCTTTTGCACCGTACATTGTCTTCTTGTGTTCTGCAATTAAAAACTTTTTAAAGTTAGAATCATAATGCCGTTATAAGAATAATTAAGGATTAAAAACACTATACCTCTTCATCTATGACTATCAATTCGATTGAAAAGTAGTCGTTTTGATCCTTGTAGCTCGGTGTTTCCCATCTTTTGATCACCCTTACTTTGAGTGCAACATCACTCTTGGAAACATCAAAGAGATTCAATGACACAAGATTTTTAGGCTCAATTAGTGTTATTGTTTGTGAATATGATTGTATGAATGAATGATGGTTGTATCGATATGCAGTGTATATATAGGATTAAAAAATTACATATTTTTGGTAAATTGTAAGTAAACCGAAATTAATTATAACAAATTCGTTTCTTTTTTTAATTTTGTAAGAGCATATTTTTGTTTTTTAAATTCATACGGTTGTTATGAAATCATTACCAAATTTAAAGGTAATGATTTGTTAAAAGAAAATTAAAAAAAACGAAAATTCTTTTTTTTGGTAAGTTTCTAAAACTAAATTTGAATTATAAAAGGATACAGTTAATAGTTATAATTGTTTTGAAATCAGTACCAAATTTAAAGGATACAGTGAATTATTAAAATTACATTTGAATTATTTTTAAAAAAAGAAAATGATTTTATTTTGGTAAGTTTCTAAAATTACATTTGAATTATAAAAGGATACAGTTAATTCTTAAAATTGTTTTGAAATCATTACCAAATTTAAAGTTTTTTTTTTTAAAACATGTTCCATCAAAATTGACCATGAATTTTTTTTTTAAGTTTCTAAAATTACCTTTGAATTATAAAAGGATACAGTTAACATATTATAAAAAATTTATAATAGGACATTGAAGAAATTTTTTGAACAAAAATACCTGTGTTTTGGTTGTAATCAAAACTAACTTCATCACCAATTGAAATATGATTCTCCTTCATAAACAGTTTCCATTCCCCTTGAAGAACGTAAAATCTCTTCCGAAGACACCTTTGTTGGGTGGTATGAAAATTCCATTGATGACAAATATTATGAATCTGAAGTAAAAAATATATTTGACAAATAAAGGATGTAATTACCATTGATTTTGAAGTGATGTACTGAATCTTCACAGCAAACATAGTCACAATTTCTTTCGATACGCAACCTCTGTTTAAGACGAAAACACAGATTGTTTTAAAATTCATGTTTCATAAGAACATTTTACAAAACTGATTAATTGATTACAAAAAACAGTCTAAATATAAGTAACCAAAGACCAATTACATTTAATTGTGTATGTATTTTCGAAGTTGTTTAATTTCTGATGATCTGAACAAACCCTAAGGTTAAAATACTGTTTCATAAGAACATTTAACAAAACTGATTAATTGATTACAAAAAACAGTCTAAATATAAGTAACCAAAGAACAATTAAATTTAATTGTGTATGTATTTTCGAAGTTGTTTAATTTCTGATGATCTGAACAAACCCTAAGGTTCTTCAGTTCAGTAGTTTAACAAAGAAATATTGAACTATCGTTTTTTTATTTAACTAAAACTAGGAGATCTAAAAACACAAATTTAACAGAGAAAATTTCTTTAAAGCATTTAATCAAACACTTGGTGTGCATCCTTTCAACTTCGAATAACTAATCATAAATACAAATTGGTAACAGTGCATATAATCGATCCAACACACAGATAGGTCTTCGTACATATTTGTTTCATCCGAAATTTGAATAAAAAATCTTTGTTTGAAAAAAAAATAATCTTTAGATTCAAGAACTTACATGATTTCTTTAGTTACAAACGGTAGGAAAGAAGCATTAGGCTTTGATTGTTCGTCCCACAAGTCCATCCAAGCATTCATTGTCGGTTGGCAGCAGAGAGATTGAGAGAATAGGGTTTGAGCGTCGGTCGGCAGCAGAGAGATTGAGAGATTAGGGTTTTTCTTTATATATGAAACCGGGTTTAATATCCAGATTTGTGAAATGGGTCCGTGTTTATCCGTAGTTGTTTTGTATGGGTTTTTTTTTTAATTTAGGTAACTGACACGCAGGAGCCACGTAGACCAAGTGGCCTAAAATCACGTCATGTGGCACAAGAAACCTTAAACACGAGGCTAAATGAAAAGTTTATATCTAACAACCTATCATCATCATCATCCACTACCACCATCACCCACTACTACTACCACCACGACCATCATCATCATCTAACTACCACCACCACCACCACCATCATCATCTAACTACCACCGCCCACTCCTTCCAGCCCCCACCACCACCACCTCCTCATATTTGTTATTATGAACCCTAGAAATGCAACTCGAACAACTGATCGATTTATAGTGTTCGATTACCGAAACAATCTTAGGGATTATAGAAACAAATTTGGTGTAGGTTTTATTGTGTAGGTGATTTCGAGCAGATAGGTGGGTCTAATAACCTGGTTTAAGGATCGATTGATGAAGCGTGGATGAATAAGATCGTAGTTGGAATGGAGATCAAATATTCGATTTCGAATGTTGTTTGATGAAATGGGCTATGGGATTTTGCCTTCTTCCTCTTCAACGATAGATGATTCAGACATAACGATGGTTACCGCCTATCATCATCTTCCATCACCATCAATCTTCAATTCTTCATCTTATGAACCAAAAAAATGGTGGTGCGTAGGGTTCGGGAAGGCGACGGCAAAGCCACTGCCATGACTACAGCAATGGCATACGTGGTTCGATTAGGATTCATACGGTTGTTAGAGTTCTGACCAAAGGTTTACAGCTCCAGCGAGCCACTGAATCACCGATTGGAGGAGAAAGGAGGAGATATCTCAACGATTGGGTCTTTATCATTGTCTTTCTAGTGGTTGTTGGAGATTGTGGTTGCCGGAGTTCACAATCTGGTCGTTGTTTTGGAATACCAGTACTAAGACCATGTGTTATGGTCGGGCTGCGTAAGGGCGTGGAGTATGACGCATCAGTTCCACGCAGGAGAGAGAAGAGTTTATGGAAAATGGGTGTTGTGGTAAGTGGAGGAGAGAGAAAAATGTATTGATTGTTTTAATGATTGATTTTATTTTTTATTTCTTATAATTTATATCATTATTAAAAGTAAATAAATAACAAAATTATAAA
>WOUH02000045.1:7886423-7907533 GCA_009936405.2 Stevia rebaudiana
TCATACAATGATACAAGTACGAGAATTATCTTGCCGTTAGCATATACCTAATTTGGCAAGAATTCTCAATCCCTCACCCTCCCGTATATCATTGTGAGAGACAAGTTCATAAAAGTACGAGAACTCAAACACACATAAAATGCAACAAGTTGTTAAAATATCACATATGTCATCGTATACACTTGAATGAAATATCACATATTTACTAAGAAACAAGAATCATAGTAGAATTTTGTAACGTTTTCCCAAACCAAATTGTTTTAGTGGGCTATGTATATTCTAGACCAATCATTTGAAAGTCAAGTGTGTTGGAGGATTTATTGATCTAGGTCATTTTTTGAGAGGTCTCATGTATAACTCTTGCCTAAATCACGTTCTAACTATTTCTATGATGGAAATAAAATACACATTGGAGTGAGTTCACCGGTTAAACTTCATGACGATAGAGTTTACAGATTTCATCTGGTCACACTTATCTTAAAGTACGATATCACGAGTCAACCTTGACTATATTGTAACTTGTAAGCAATAATCAACCCTTTAAAATGTCAAATAGAATAAGAATATCCGAATCATACTTTGTGAGTTCCTTCTCAGCACTTCATCATCTTTCATCTCCCATGTTCTTTCTGTCAAATTAAAATTCCAAAATCACCTACTAATTCCCCTTCGTTAATCCTCAATTCGTGTTTAATCTTGATGTAATGTATACATCTTTATCTGTTTGTTTCCGAATTTACATCCCACATCAACAAAATTTAGTTTGTTGTTCATCACTATATATTCACGACTTCACCAACCCTAACTTGATAACGTCTACGTAACTCTTTATGCCTAAACTTTTGCAAAATTATCCAATTCCATTCGAAAATCCTCAGTATTATTGTAATTGTAAACTTAGATTATCTAGTTATGCACGCCTAATTGCATCATGACTGTTCAAATCTATCGAAAATTGTGATATAGTATATACATTTGGGGATTTGTGGTTCTCACTCAGATTTCGTGGGTTTTGTGAATTAATTATTGCGGCGTATTTAATTATGTCACATGCGGCTCCAATCGAGCCGAAGAAGAAGACTTTACCGGAATCATCATCGCTGGGAGAATTATCACCGGAGAGAGCTGATTTGGAGAATCATCGCCGTTTCGGTGATTTAAGAGGCGTTCAATGGCGTATTGATTTGGGGATTTTGCCTTCTTCTTCTTCTACTGTCGATGATTTTCGTCGTATAACCGCCAATTCGCGCAGAAGGTACTGATTCTCATTATATCTATATGTTAGATTATCAGCCTAGAAATATGTTAGGAATTTGATTGATAAATTTGGTAAATTTGCATCATGAGTTTACTGTTAAATCTTTATATTACCTTCTACACTTTACTTAATTTTGTTTTTGAGGGATTGCAGTTATTTCAGTTATTATAGACATTGGGACTAATTATGTTAATGTTTATTAAACTTCATAAACACTTCAGATCAATCAGCTTATTTTTAGTTTAGTTTCACATCTTACATGAAATAAAATCTTGTATTTTCAGTTATGCTGCTTTAAGAAGGAGACTTTTAATCAATCCTCATATTTCCAAAGATGAAACCATTTTTCGTGATCTTGTAATCGACAATCCGCTGTCACAAAATCCGGGTATATATCTTACCTGATATGAAAATCAACAATGCATCACTTAATTCAATTTTAAGTTCTAAATTTAAAATTATAATCTTATGCAATAATAACAATTCAGATAGCAATTGGGGGCGGTTTTTTCACAAAGCTGAGTTGGAGAAAATGGTTGAACAAGATTTATCGCGCTTGTATCCTGAACATGGTAGTTATTTCCAGAACACCGCGTGTCAAGGCGTATTAAGACGAATTTTATTACTTTGGTGTATTAGAAATCCAAATTACGGTTATAGACAAGGTAATGCATTTTTTTTATAAAAATAATAAAATATTTAATATATTGTAGTTATTAATTTGCTTCTTTTTTAGGGATGCATGAACTTTTGGCTCCACTTTTATATGTTCTTCATGCTGATTTAAAATATCTTTATGAAGTGAGAAAACAATACCAAGATTACTTCACTGATAATTTTGATGGATTATCGTTTCACGATACTGATTTATCTAATAAATCTGATTTGGAAAAAGGTGAAGACAATACTGGGATCCAAAATGATGAGATTAATGTTAATTACCTTAATGTCCTTGATCCTAAGATACAAACGATTATATCATTTAGTGATGCTTACGGGGCTGAGGGCGAATTGGGTATTGTTTTATCTGAAAAGTTTATCGAACACGATGCGTATTCTATGTTTGATGCTTTAATGAACAGAGACAAAGGCGCAGTTGCAATGGCGAGTTTTTTCTCGCATTCGCCTTCACCTCACAACGGGTTGCCACCTGTCATTGAAGCATCATCTGCATTATATCATTTACTGTCAATTGCTGACGTGTCATTACACACTCATTTAGTTGAGTTAGGAGTTGAACCGCAGTATTTTGCACTTCGTTGGTTGCGTGTGCTTTTCGTACGCGAGTTTGCTCTCGAGGACCTTTTGGTAATTTGGGATGAAATTTTTTCACTTGACAACAAGTTTAAGGGTAGTTTTGGAAACGAATCCGAAGTAACATTTAGGGTTTTGAATTCATCAAGGGGTGCGTTTATTTCAGCTTTTGCGGTTTCAATGATTCTTTATTTGAGATCTTCACTTCTCGCAACTGAAAACGCTACTTCGTGTCTTCAACGATTGTTAAACTTTCCGGTAGATGTTGATATTGAGAAATTAATAACAAAAGCTAAATCGCTAACGGATCTTGCAATTGATGCTATTAATTTGTTCCCGGATCCGGTTCATGTTAGCGGACCGTTTGAGGCACGAAAACCGAGATCTCACGGTCGCAGTCTTTTGTCTGATGTGAGTACAATCGCGAGTTCTCACGGTTCGGTTCCCGAGAGCTATTGGGAAGATAAATGGCGAGTTTTGAACAATGAAGACGACCGAAAACAAGTTGATTTGAGTAACAAAGTTCATAACCGGATTAAAGGTTGGTTAGAGATACTCAAAACGCGTATATCAAATGTAACAAGATTACCCGTTAGGAGACATTTGGTTGATGATTTAGCGCGTTTACAAGAAAATGAGAAATCAGTGAACCCAATAGACCCCACTAATAATATTATTAACCATGATCATGACCATAACCATGATCATGACCATAACCATGATCATGACCATAACCATGATCATGACCTTGACCATGACCATGACCTTGACCATGACCATGACCTTGACCATGACCATGACCTTGACCATGACCTTGACCATGACCATAACCATGATCATGATCATGACCATGACCTTGACCATGACCATGACCTTGACCATGACCATGACCATGAGAATGACCATGACCATGATATAAGCAGTGTAGCATCTAATTCTTCAGTTCACGAAAACAACACGGGCCTGGATCTGGGCCTGGGGTTGGGTTTGGGCCTGAGCCCAAGCCCAAGTGTGACATCTGGGCCATATTGTTCGACTGAAGATGTTGGGTCACCTTTACGGGTCTCGGATACGCCTGAAGAAGATTTGTCTATCAAGGAGGTAAAGAACGAAGATATTATTGCAAATCGCGTGTTAAATTTGAGCGATAAAAGAAATTTACCGGGAAAGTTTAAGTGGTTATGGATGTTTTCAAAAAACGGGCGCGATGGGCTACTAGACAAATCTGAATCTGTAACTACTAATGTTACTGATGTTAATCAGAAACATGTAGTGACATCATCTTCCACAGTAGATGAGACTAGTAAACAAGAAGCTGGTGATTACAACAATTTGAAGAATCTTGCTCAATCCATGCTTGAAAATATTGAGGTATTATTATTATTATTATTATTATTATTATTATTTATTAAGCAGACCAAGATTTTCTATCATACATATTTGATTTTTTATATATATATATATCATTTAGGTGATTGAATCTGTAGAGAATCTGCCAAAAAACGCCATGGATGCTCTAAATGAGCTTCGGAAGATTAGTAACCTTTTATCAGAGATGTGAGATAATTTTCTTTGTTATAATATATATATAATTATATATACACATGTACATGTATATAACTATATATAGAGGGTATTCATTTCAAAGCCATTAATATGTTGTGAACAGTGAGAGAATCGCTTTAACCTTTTACTATTAATTACATAAATTTACTAGAATGCATTTAGATTTGATTGTGTTGAAGTTTTTTCATTAAAAAATTTAACTTTTATAGCCTTTTCTCAAAAGGCATATGTACATATGTGTACATTTATATATATATATATTATTTTAGAAATAATTTCAGGAGTTGAGATATAATCAAAAAAAGGTTTTGGGAGAGATAAATAAACCTTTTTGTTTCTAAATTATACCATTTTTAATAAAGCGTTATGTACACAGGCTTATGTGTTCTTCGCATAATATTGTTTCTGAAATGAAATCCCTTCTATATATAATATTATATATGTATATGTATATGTGTATGTATTGTAGTTAAGATTTCTAGGTGTGGTTTACCGAATGGGTATAGGTTAAATGTATTTTACGCCTGTCAAAGGTTGAATTGTAAATGTAGTTTACACATGTATCATATTATTTGAGTAACAAATTGATTGTTCTCTTCATAGCTAGTGATTCTAATTTCTAACGGCTTATCAAGATCCATAAATTATTTATTTACAAGCAATTAAATTTAAAAACCCATGTTACATACACAACATTGCAAACTTAATTCAAATCGGGTTTATCTTTAGTCACTAAATATGAGTTTCACAAGACATGATTTAAGATCAATCGAAGTGACAGAATATAGAATTTGTTGTCATAATGATTTGCACCATTGCTACATGTGAATTCGAATTTCATCAAGAGCTTGCTTTCCTGCTGTTATAATTTTAGTTTGACCCTCCAAGTATTCACGATATTTCATTGGAAGATAACGAGGTCGACGGGTTTCCCCATCTACAAGCCTTGATGACGGGCCCACAATGGTGTCAAGTGATGGACCATTCGGGTTTACAAGTGTGATCCTTTTACGTTCGTCTTTCACCACCGTTCTATGGAGCTTACTCTTGTACTTCCCGTTGCTAAAAATCTATCCGGATTTTAGGTTCAGAGGATTAGAATCAATCACAATTTGCATTGATACAAACATGAACCGTTTAATGTATATTGTATGTATAAAATTGTTTTTACATTTAAACATCTCAACTCGAAAATTTGCTAGGATATAGCTAAATGTTTTTGCGGGTTTTACATGAAACTAACTCAAACCCGTCTAGACTAAAGTAAAACTAACCAAATTTGTGTGGTAAAAATTCACACCCCTAGTTTTATCTTTAAGTACGCATATGGGTAAAAAGAAGTTGCTTATTTTATATAAGACTCGCGTAAAAACTTCTAAATCAAATTTAATTAGATCATTATTGCAAGAATATGATTTTTGTAATGATCTTTTGACACATTAAAACGTTTGGTAAGTAAGTGTTTCTAGTGAATCCAACCCGTTAGATTTGTACTCAAACATACATAACTTGTATGATCGACCTATTTGCTAGTTTTATCACCGTCTTACCTCGAGATGGTCTGAATTTAGTATGCAAAAAGCATTCAGAACACCACCCATACCAACCCATTTCTCGTTACGAAGAACTTCAAGGCCCGGAACACCATTTTCGTAAAGAAGAGTCAAAAGGCCATGATCCGTATGCGGCATCAACCCTCGTGAAATATCCGTCTCTAAGAGAGGTGGATAGTAGTTGATTGCTAACAACTGAAAACTTGCGTCTAGATTAAGTTCGCGGTCCATATACGATGCTTCAAAACCTAAGCTTTCAGACACCCCTCTCACCAACTCCATTGCAACCGCTCTTGTCCTTTTCACATAATCGGATGCGAGTTTACTGTGTTACCCATGAATCCGTTAGAAAACAAGTTGTTACAACATTCTCTGAGTGTACCATACGCTGGAGGTGACACCAAAAAATTGTTTGATAGGTTGTGTATTATCCAAAACAGTTTCGGGTCACAAAGTGTAAATTTTTTTTTGTATTTTTGACTAATGTTACACTATACTCGAAACACATTTTGGTCAACCCTTTTGAAACGTTTTTTATAATTTGGTTAGTATGTCAAACAAAGTTATAATTCACACTAAATTAACATATTCATAAGTAACGGGTTGAGATTGTTACTTATTATACACTACAAAACGGAGGGTTTTTAAGGATAGTAACTATTTTTCTAAAGTTCACTGGTGAAGTTGGATCTTGTTAGTGTTTTTCGTAAAACTTGATGCGGATAATGATTTAACCAAACAGTTTACCAACAAGTCATTGAGTTATCGACAACTATGTCAGCGTTAGAACAGAGGCCTTTTTTGAAATAAACACAATTCTTTAATTTTTATATTTTGGAAACTGTGGGATCCTTCGGGTTTTATTCGTTGGCTTTTCTAGTAGTGATACACATGCATACCTAAAACCCGGGGGTTTGTGAGGACAATTAAAATCAGGATGAACGATGAGTCGAAGATACTCCCTCCACAACGCATCTTTATTTTGGTTGACATTGAATCCAGCACTACATCTAATGGGGTCTAAAACACCATGAGCTTCGAATTCAAGCTTTTCTTCGATTGTCATATTGAAAAACTCACTCGTAATGTCCATCATTTCTTCGATCAAAGTCTCTGGAACCCCATGATTCACCAGCTTGCAAACCCAAAACACGTCATTAATTAACTTGAAACCCGAAAGAAACTAGATCAAAACCAGTTATTTCACACATACGTACCATAAAACAACCCCAATCTTCACAGGCCTTGCCAATATCTTGGACGACTTTTGACCGCTCATGAGTGGTACCCGATGTGAGTAAGGAGTAGTCAATGATGGGTATCGAGTCTTGCACCTTGAAAGAAGTCGGTTCACCATTTGAAGACATGGGTCAAGTCAAGATCAAGTGATTGGTTTGATCTTTTCATGTTGATCATAGACTCATAGTAGTGTTTTTATATTAGGCTAGAGTTTAAAATTTGTTTAGTGGCGTGCTTGAACATGTCATATGATTGTACGGTTGACAATGATGTGATCAAGACATTAAACACTTGTTTATGTCGTTTCTTACTTAGGGTGGTGGTTATTTAACTGATTTATGAAGTAGACTTAAGAAAAATATAAGAACCATTAGTCATTAAGTGTATCACCACATCAACATACAACAATGAACAATGATCAAAACATAATTAAAATTTTAAAGCAATATAGATGAACATATAAAGAACAATAAATATGAATGGATATAACAACAAAATTGTTTATGATTCTCACTTCGCTAACTGCTTATTCCTCAATACTACAACACTATCCAATTGGTGTAAAAAAAAAAAGAATAAAAGAGTGACATGCTACAACAGAAGAAAGTGAAGGGACTGAATAGCTAAACAACAGAAGATGAGAGGGTGTAAAATGTAAAGTCTAGTTTGCTTATGTCTCCTCACAAGTGGGAGAATTTTCTCTTCTAACAAATCGCCCCTACAAAAACAACAAACAAGTTGTGACAAATTCAAATAATTGAACTTAACAAAATACCAATTTGTTAATATATTTGCATATATATTTAAAAAAAATTATTAATTCGTATATTTAACGAGAAATTATACCTTGTATCTAGGTCTTCGATCAGCGTTGACTTTTCTAACTTGATATTTGATCTTCTTTGAAAAAAGCCATGTTCGTCTTTTTTCTTTATAACGAATCACACTAGCCTCTCTTAATCCTTCATTCTCCGAAAATAAGTCTATTGCCGCTAATCTTGTCTATCAAAACATAAATCATGACAATAAAATGTTACGTTTTTACATAATATATGAGGAGACATTAGGCGTATTAGTTTGAAAACGTTATATATGAAACCGTATGTTACCACAACATAACTCAACCACTTATTTATGAATCGTAAACAAAAACCATCAATTACGTTTTTTATTCTTATGGGTTATGATACTTTGTGAATGTTATTTTTATAACAATTAATAAAAAATAATAAGATCATTTAGGTTTCATTCTCATAGTATGATGAAATAACATATGGATTCTAAAATTAGTAATTAAGAGAAAAGATAAAATAATCAGGGTTGGTGGTAAAAAGGATGTTTCACGACCATAAAGTTGAGGGATTAAATCTCGTCCAAGACATAATAAAAGTTTGGCGTTGAAAAATTAGAAAAAAATATATTTATATTTGTGCAATATGTGACTTCAATATATGTCCTAAATAATAAATAATTTTATGTTCTGTAAGAATCACATAAATACTTGTATTTAAAGTTTTACTTGTTATACGTAAAATGATTATGCACATATAACCGTTTCATATCTAATAAGCATTACATACAAGTGGTTATATAGTTCTCACAATTCCTTACTTGAAACTGTTTAAGTTTCGAGTGAAAAAAAAAATACTTACATGAATATCGCTTCCATGAGAGTCGGATCCTGACGTTTTCTCAAGCACCGGTGACCCTTTACCTGACCAAGCTTTCAAAACTTTGTCATAATTCAATTTCAACAACAATTTTGGCACATTTTCAAGACTCAAATTCTTCTCACCAACAACTGGAATCTTCAATTCCGGTTCCAACTTCATCAAATCCTCCACTCTCTTCTTCTTTTCAATTGGTGATTTCTTCGATTTTATCAACGTCGTCGGCGGTGATATATTCATCACATTAACCGCCGGAAAATTCCAACATTCTTCATCTACATTCTTCAATGCCCTAACTCCATTTCTTAATCCAAATCCAAAATTAAACTCCAAATTCCCACCAAAACCCAAACCCATCGGATACCCGTAACAAGTATTGTAATTGAAACCAAAATTCACACTAAAACCAAATTTATCATTGGAATTATCGTCACTTTCGTGAATTAAATTCGAATTCCCCATGATACTATCAATCCCCTGTTCAATTTCCTCATCAAGAATCGACTCTGCATCAAAATCATCTTGAAAACCGTCACTGGATTCCAACGAATTCGAATTGGGGCTATAATTCCAACTCCCATTTAACTCAATTTCCATTGGTTTCACCTTAATTCGCCTTTCGGTTACGGGAAATGGTAAAAGCAATTCGGGTGGTTGATTGAAGAAATAAGTATGCTTGTTTGGTAACTTGAATTGTTTGATGTTACTTTTGGTGATTGTAAAAATGGCGGGACAAGCTGTGGAGAGAAGTGCAGCTGCTTCATTGTAAGTTTGATTCGGCCGTTTTCGTGGGGTTCGAGGTTTACGCGTGCAAACTGCGGTTGGTGAATTGCTTGATTCAGAAAGAGTTGAAGATGGAGAAGATGAATTTGAAGTTCTACTTGAAGTAGATGATGATGATGTTTTTACAAGATTTTCAAGATCGAACCCATACGGTCTTCCTGTACCTCCACTCAAACAAGATGTCATTTTGGTATTTCAAGAAATTGAATTCAATTCCACCCCAGATTCATGTAGTCATCAAGAAATTTAAAGAGAAAAACCCACAAAATCGGGGCTTTGTTTAAGGACATTCGGATTCAGGTTCAAAAACAGAGTATAAGATGAACTTTAAGGAATTTAAGATGAAATTTGAGATGCAATTCACGAAATTTAAGAAATCCAACTTCGAAAATCACAAGAATTCTTGAATTTAAGTGGATAAAAAGTGAAATTGCAGAAAGATGTAGATTCTAAGATAAAGAATAATAGGGAACCCTAAACCCTAAAAGTGCTAATTTTTTTTGTATTAACAAATGATGGGTTCCTGTATGATATGAAGAAGAATCCAAAGAAAATAATAAAATAAGTTGACACCAAAATAACATAAAATTCATCGGTAAATCGTGCAGAAATGTGTCATAACGTAAGAAACTTTGTACCGAAACATTTAGCTAAATCGGGAAAGTGAGCATAACATACACATTCACAGACACATTTAAACAAACAGTTGATGTGCAGAAAGAAGATTGAATGCACAAAACCCAAAATTCAAGTGACAGATATCTAATCTAGTAATCTAGATCAAGATTTATGTGAATCCAAGAGAAAGAAAGAGAGAGAATGAGTCACGGGGTTTCGGAAGAGATGAAAATGATGGCAGAAATCCAATTGGGTAGTTCTGTAATTTTGACACCGACCCACCTCTGTTCATATAACACACACTCTCTCTCTCTACTCTCTCACTAAAAACTCTATTTACTCTGTTTTAATTTGGTGGTTTCTCATTGATTTCTGAGAAATCATGGGATTGGGAAACAGGGGTTAAGCAATTTGGTGAAGAAAACAGAGGAAAAGACAATAGGGTGTTCTAATCCTTTCTGTTTGGACCACTCTAGTGTGCCTGCACCTGCCTGCTTTTGTTGCCATTATTATTTCATCACTCTAATCATTTATCTATCTATTTTTTCATATTTCCTAATAGATCTTTCTATTTGTATCTACCAAATACTAATCCAAATAATTATATTTGTTGCCTAAAAACGTAGGAAATTAAGGGTCACATGTTGTGAGGGTATTACTTATGCATTTTGTATTAAAAATTTGCTTTTGAATAAAACATGAATATACAAAACATTTGAAATTTCGACCAACATCACTTCCATTCCCTCACACCCCTTGTCACCTAGGGTCGGCATGGTGTTTAAGAGTGCAACTAGATAATATTTAACTCTTATTTAGTTAGAATATGTAATATTTGAATAATATAGAATACAACTTTAGTATGAGTTACTGAAATTTATGTTTGAATGTAAGGAGTAAAAGCAAGTTCTTTTCGAGCTTCTACTATAATCTTGATTTTGAAATGAACGCTAGCGGTGAGAAAAAAATAATAATTAATGAAACCTAAACTGAACTTAACTAACCAAAAAGCTAAACCAAAATAACCAAACAGAAAAAAATATAAACGAACCAAAAAAAATTTTGAAACCGATATTCTTGTTTTGTTGCGGATTCATATTTTTTAAAATCCGAACCGGATGTATTTAATTTGAATAAATTTATTATATACAAACTTAACCTATTAAAAACAGCTTCTAATTATATTTATATGTAAAAACAAAAAAAATTATGTAAGAAAGCCTTTTCTCATGTGAAAATAGGTTTTTTATGCGTTTTTCGCATGTGAAACACAAGATTTCCAGGCTTCCTATTTTTTGTGATTTATCAATCAACTTTTCCCTATATTCGTTTATATTAAAATACGAATGCTTCAATAGAAACCAAATAAACTAGTTAAAGAAAATCAATTTGACCAATTTCCTTTTTATAGTCTAGCCAACCAATTTGATCTATTTTTAACCGTCAAATGTTGTTTGGTTAATTACAATTTATGTTCAACCCGCCACTTAAGCATAATCAAACCATATTATATTTATGTTGTATAAAAATCTGTTAATTAATACATTATACATACATGAGGAAGGTTTATTGGTGAACCATAAAAAAAAGGGGAACTGGAGAATACTTGTAAATTGTTCATCTTTAGTACAAAAAAAAATTAATCCAGCACAAAAAAAAAATCCAGTACAAAAAGAATAATCCAGTATAAAAAAAATAATCTAGTACAAAAAAAAATAATCCAGTAAAATAATCCAGTACAAAAAAAATAATCTAGTATAAAAAAAAATAATCCAGTACAATAAAAAAATAATACAGTACAAAAAAAATAATCCAGTACAAAAAAAATAATCTGCACAAAGGTTCCCCGGTTTCCTCTTTTTTATGGTTCCCCAATGAACCTTTTCTCATACATACATATGCTCATATCAATTTATTACGTGAGACTGTTTTATAACACTAAATCTATACGAACTTTACACTCCAAAAATTACATAAGATCTTTGAATTACAATTTTATAGGAGTATTTAACTTTAGCATAATCTATACCTAATAATCAGCTATACTTTTTGGCAAGACGAGCAACATATGATTCTCCATTATTTAGAGAATTCACATTAGAGTCTCTAAAATTTGTGTGAGTGGGTTATTTATATTATAAAGATTGGTTTAAAGTGGTTGTGAGTAGAGAGATATAAAGAAACTGATGAAACTAGTAAATATAGAGAAACACTGTTCACTAAAGTAAATTGGAGAGAGAAAAAGTAGTAAAAAGGTAAAAAGTATTATTATTTAATTGAATAGGAGAGAGCAAAAGTAGTAAAAAGGTAAAAAGTATTATTATTTAATTGAATAGGAGAGAGAAAAGGTAATGATTTTTGATGAATTATAAAGAAAAAAATAGAGATGCTAATGTGAATGCTCTAAGGGTTACTAAACTCTAAATTCCCTACATTGTTTAGCTTGTTTATTTTTTTATTTTCAGACCCGATAGTCTAGATTTTATGTCAACATTGATTCTTATTCAGGTATACATCTACATATCATAATCTTTTTTCTGAATTTTAATAGGTTGAGAGAGAAAGGGGAATTACAGTTAAAGCTCAAACAGCAACAATGTTCTATAACTACAATTTAAAAGCAAGCAACACAAATTATTTATTAAATTTAATCGATACACCTGGTCATGTCGATTTCAGTTATGAAGTATCAAGATCATTGGCTGCATGTCAAGGAGCCCTTTTAGTTGTTGATGCATCACAAGGCGTACAAGCTCAAACCGTTGCAAACTTTTATCTCGCTTTCGAATCAAATCTAACAATAATACCCGTCATTAACAAAATTGATCAACCAACCGCAGACCCTGATCGTGTTAAAACACAGTTAAAGTCAATGTTTGACCTTGACCCGAGTGATGTACTTTTGACTTCCGCGAAAACCGGTCAAGGTCTTGAACATGTACTTCCGGCTGTTATTGAACGGATTCCTCCGCCTCCGGGAAAAAGCGATTCAAATCTTCGTATGTTTTTGTTGGATTCTTATTATGATGAGTATAAGGGGGTGATTTGCCATGTGGCGATTGTTGATGGGTCTTTGCATAAAGGTGATAAAATTACGTCGGTTGCAACTGGTCAGTCTTATGAGGTTTTGGATGTTGGGATTATGCATCCGGAACTTAGGTCAACGGGTTTTCTGTTGACCGGTCAAGTGGGGTATGTGGTTAGTGGCATGCGGTCAACTAAAGAGGCGCGTGTTGGTGATACATTGTTTCATTCACGAACAACTGTAGAACCTTTACCAGGTAATTCTTTAAATTTATTCAATGGGCTACGGTTTTAGTTTCATTTATATTATAATTTATACATCAGTTTTAACAAGGCATGAAATTTTTAACACCTGATATTTGGTGGGAATTAAATTTAATAATTAGTGTTTAAGCCTGCAAAACATATGGTTTTTTCTGGACTTTATCCCGCTGATGGTTCTGATTTTGAATCACTTAGTCATGCAATTGAAAGATTAACATGCAATGATGCCAGTGTCTCTGTTGCCAGAGAAAGCAGCACAGCTCTTGGTCTTGGTTTCAGGTTTTATTTTATTTTATTTATTTATTATAATTATTATAATTAATAATAATAATAATAATAATAATAATAATATAATTGGTTTTTTTATTACACGTGTGGTTTGACACACCTGTAATAAAAAACCTGAGTAGTTGATTTTATTTGTTAATATACATGGTTTTTATAACAGGTGTGGTTTTTTAGGTTTACTTCACATGGATGTTTTCCATCAACGTCTTGAGCAGGTATTCGTTTGTTTGGTATTTAGCGAATAAAATGCTTAATTACTCATCAGATGTTTGTTCGAAGTTTAAGTATGTATGTCTTATATGTATAAAATTTGTTAATTGATTCTTTTAAGCATATTGTTATGTAAACTTCTAACTATGCATACGTTTTTATTAAACAATAGGAACATGGAACTCATATAATTTCCACTGTTCCAACTGTGCCATATATCTTTGAGTATTCAGACGGGAGGTGAGTAATGGCTTTTGGTCTTTAAAATATCATTTCAGCTAATTAAAAAAAACGGTTTAATAATAATAGATATTTTTTTTTCAGTAAAGTAGAAGTTCAAAATCCAGGCGCATTCACTTCAGATCCTAAAATCCGAGTTGTAGCTTCATGGGAACCTACAGTATTGGCAACAATTATTATCCCCAGTGAGTAAGCTCTCAAACTCCCCTAATTAATCCCAAAATCCAATTCTCTAAGAGAAATTTTAACATCAACTTTTTATTTATGGGAATGTATAATCATGAAACCAACTTTCACTGAAAAACATTGGAAACCCATATTTTACATATGTAACATCGTAATTTTTATTTTATTTTAATTTTTTGTAGCTCTACATTCAATTTTATGACTTTTGGTGAAAAAATGTGAAAATGCGTCGAGTAAAATGATTTTTATAAACAATGAACATCTTGTAGTAAAATACAGATATGTTACATATGTAACCAACTTGAACACCCATCAGTTACATACGAAAACGCTTTTTTGCAGATTTAAAAAAAGTCTTCAACGCTTTTTTTTATATTTTTTTATAAAAAGAGATGAAAATGGGTTTAAAACCTACCCTATTTTTTGTAAAAAATAATAATAAATTTTTATATGAGTTTCTTTAGTTTTCTCATTGAATTTGGGTTTCTATTTTTTCCATACCCTTTCATTTATTTATTTTTTATTTTATATAATATAATTTATACGAGTACGCTAACGGTTAGCATTTGGGAGCTAAGTAAGATGGTTTTTAATTAACTTTCACGTTTTTTATTTTTTTTATTAAAGGTATGTGGGAGCTGTTATAAATCTTTGCTCTGAACGAAGAGGAGAACAACTAGAGTATTCATTTATTGATAGGTAAGCTTACACGTGCACTAAATAATAAATACATATTTTTTTATTTTCAATCTTTCCATTATTTCTAGTTTAATTTTTAGTGTTCAACTAACTCCTTGCTGGTTGGTTATATGCAGTCAACGGGCATTTATGAAGTACAGATTACCTCTAAGGGAAATTGTTGTTGACTTTTATAACGAACTCAAAAGCATCACATCTGGTTATGCATCATTTGATTATGAAGATTCAGAGTAAGACCCTGCTTCCAATTTCATCATTTGGTTATAACGGGTCGAAATGGGTTAACTTTGGGTACATGTGTTGACCTGTGAAAAGTCCGTCTAGTTTTTTAAATTTTTTTGTAAACAATTATTGTTTAAATAAACAGAAACTATATCATTTTAATTAATAAACTAATAGTTTATTTATTTATTTTGAATAAAATAGTTTAGGAGTTTTGTGCAACTAATATTATTTAAATAATGATTACAGGTATGTTGCATCTGATGTGGTGAAACTTGATATCCTTTTGAATGGACAACCTGTAGATGCAATGGCAACTATTGTTCATAAATTAAAGGCGCAACGTGTTGGTCGTGAACTTGTAGACAAACTCAAGAAATATATCGACAGGTTACTCAACTGTTTTCCACCAATTTTTTATTTTTTTATTTTTTTTAATTGTGAAATTTACTGACATATTCCACTTTAAAATAGGCAAATGTTTGAGATCACCATTCAAGCTGCCATTGGATCAAAGGTGATTGCTAGAGAGACGTAAGTAACACCTCTTCTTGTTAATTTGTTTTCAATATGTTAAATTTGAATATCTCTATGTTTAATAGACATGACAGGTCAAATATTTAAAAAAAGAACTTTATATTATTGTGCCAATATAATTCTCGTAATTATATCCGACACACTAATAAATGACAGTTTTTTGAAGTTATGGGGAAAACTGTTTTGGGCTAAACCAACCCGAATTTCTTTTAATCAGCTGCCCTTATGCCTTTTTTATTATAAAAAAATAGAATTTGTTGACAAAGATTTCTTGTTTTTTTTCACAATTGGGATATGATATTTACAGGATTTCTGCACTGAGGAAGAATGTTCTTGCAAAGTGTTACGGTGGTGATGTTACTCGAAAGAAAAAGTTGTTGGAGAAACAAAAAGAAGGCAAGAAACGAATGAAACGGGTCGGGTCGGTGGATATACCACAAGAGGCTTTTCATGCCATATTGAAGGTGTCATAAAGTCAACAAACGAAAGCAGAATTTACAAAATCTTTTCTTAGTGCCATAAATTGGAAGTGGTGACCAATCATTATTAGGAAAAATATATTTTTAGTAGTCTAGTTGTACCAATCATTGATATTTGGTCTAATTTAAAATTGCATACATTTTTTATTTTTTATGTTTGTTTTTAGTCCTACAAATGACTACCACCAACCTCCCACCTGCAATATAACACAATTTGTTTTAGAAACAGTTTTATTGCAATCTATTGTATAATAAAAGTTTTTCAAATTTATCAACTTTCACATTTTTCTTGCTTATTTATTTCTCATTGCACGAAGTCTTATTTTTCGTTAGACTTGTAAGCTTAAGGTAGTTTGCAAATTGCAATGATACTAACAATGATTCAAGTGTGCGATGGATTTTGGAATCTTGAATCTTGTCCCCCAAAATTACTGTTTTCACCTCGATCCCATTTTGGTCAAAATTCGTTTTTACATTAACCAAACTATACTAAGGATTCAAAAAATGTATAGGTAAAAGATTCAAGTAATGATTAAAAACATACATGTTTTTAAAACTAACGATTAACTACAACATGTGTTTAAAGAGCAAACGATTTAATAAATTGCTTGTAAGTTTTCAGATAGTGACGAAAACATAAAAGATGATAATAATACTCCAATGAATCATAACGTTGGTTATGTGAAATTACTTGTTACAAAATCATCAAGGTACCATGTCAAATGACCTATTGTAGAGAAATCATTATTAGTGCACAACCTATAGAACATAATGAATACATATATAGACTACCAACTAATTTAAAGACCCTAAAAAATGTGACATATTATCAATTAACACACATGCTTCAATAGCTATATATTTATGACATAGTTCAAAAGCTAGATTTTCACTACAGTAGTTAGTTATTGTCAAAACAAAACAAAAAAAACCCCAAAAAAAAACCACCATTCAACTTCAAGTAGTTTACATTCTCAACTTGACACAAGTGGACACAAACCAATTGTATGTGTTGATCCTTGAAAATCATAGTTGAAATCCAACTCTTCTTGCAACTCCACATCATTAGCATTTGAGGAATCCAGAAACATGATATGATCTTCATCACTCGAATGTAAATTTTTCTCCACAAGTTCTCTAAACATCGATGACCTCAGCAACAAATCGACTGCTGTCGGTGAAGATCTTTTGCTTGTACAAAATGGTAATTTAGTTTCAGATGGTTTATGATCTTCAAGAATTGGATATTGTAGATCCTCAAACCAGTTGTAGTCGTTTGATGGTGTAACATTTGATTCAATGGTTGTTTGTGGCTCATGATTTGCAACTGGAGTTTGTGTACAAGGATTCAACCATTTGATGTAATTACTCAACTCAAAGTTGGTAACCGCGTTTAGTCCTTTATACTCGATTGCTGCAATATCATATGCACGAGCCGCCTCTTCTTGTGTACCTAAAAAGTAAAAACCAATTTCTTGTTAGATGAATGTCAACAACAATTATATCCAGTAAATCTCACTTATAGCAAAGCTATTGGTACTCTCAGAGAAAATAGAGACTGCTTTTTAAGAGACCCTGACTGTCTGGTAAGATAACTGTCATAGAAATTAATGAGATATAATTAAACGCGATTACTTACTATAAGTTCCGAGATATAGGTATTTGTTTCCAAAAACTCGCCCGATTCTTGCTTCCCATCTTCCATTATGATGGTGTCTTGCAACACCTCTATACTTCGATACGCCTCTTGAAAATCCACTACTCTTTCTAAAACATTTAACAAACAAGTAATATTATTCAATAACTATAATATCTTACTAATATTTGAAATTTTATCATGCTATTATGCACCATCTTACCTCCTTAGTGAAGCTAAGTATTCTTCCTTTGATAGATTCTGCATTATTTCAATCTCTTTCTCATAATCAGACACCTTAAAAAAAGTTAAAAGAGGTCCATTAGAACTCGCACGATTTTGATTAACTAGTTAATATATACTTAAATTTGTCATGAAATGTTACATTTTTTCTAGTGAAATTATTTATATTTTTTTATAATCTATACCGGGAAATTTGTGAAAGTAGTTGGTCCCCAATACTTGAGTGCAGCTAGATCATATGCTCTTGCTGCTGATTCTTCTTCATCATAAGCTCCTGATATCATTAATTCATAATTAAACAAAATTAGCAAACTTTATGGATCCTTTTTACAAATAATTTTCATAAAAGCTTATAGAAATATGTACTTACCAAGATAAACTGTTCAGTAATCAGTATCATCCGAATCGCAGATCAAATGAACAAACAAATAAACTTAGATCAGATAACAATGTTTATAAGTAAAAAATTTAAAAGAAACGCGTAAAAGAATAAAATGATTTAAATTAAATTACCTTGTTTTCCTTTTTTCTTCTGTGTAACATTCCAAGAAAGTTTATCCCACAAATGTGCTTCAAATCTACCTGTCCATCTATGTCTGCTCACACCGCGATACTTAGAACTTCTAGTTACGGTTGTTGGTGAAGTTTGACTCGTTGGATGATTATGTGACTCGTTTTTACAATCTAGTGCAAGTGTTGTTGCATCTCTTCGCCTTCTTTTAACACATCGCGCTTCTTGACTCTCGTTGTTAACAATGGATCGCTTCTTGTAGTTTTCTTCACTCTTTATTGCCATATTAACTGTTGAGTTTGGTTTACTTTAATTTACTCACTCCTTTAAGCTTTGTTCATCTCAGTTTTTAATTTATAGATGTGAATTTGAAAATTGTTGGCGTATATGGTTTTATTATGTTTTATAATAAGTTGATGGTTTCAATGAATTGTAGCAGCTTAATGCCAACTTTATTTTGTCCATGTTCTTTATTCTTGGAATCATTCTTCATTGTTATAAACGTTAAAAACTTGTAACCTTTTTAGTTAAAGTGTAGTCTAGGGTAATCTAGTCTTTTCTAATGGTGTATTATTTTTAGAATCATGTAAGTTACAAAAACAGAGATATGTTTCTTGTAATATAGTGGTAATGATCATTGCACGATGATTACACGTCCAAATAATGCAATAACGTTTGCTAGATATTATTTGGCCAAAATCTTTCGTTCCTATGTTTTATTCGTTGAAAATTTGTAACGCGTGAGAAATATGTAACGCATAAATCGTTATACTTTTATCCCATCTAGGGAAATCTAGTTTCATAAAATGTTGCATTAATTCTTGTCCAAATCAACTTTAGTTATTTTTTAATTTTGATTTTTAAACTATAGATAGTTTTATAATCCAGCTTGAATGTTGGTTGGAAAGATAAATAGTTGTATAGATTTAATTTATTATATATGGTCTCTTCATGGTTTTAATTATTAGTTTCAAGTTGCCAACAGCTTTCAGGTATATCGACACTAGCATGCATCTCGTAGCACACAGAGGGGAAATTGAGTTTGTATACTACACGGATCCATGCATTGATGGCGAAAAAAACTATGAAATCAACTGATTATGACATGGTCATTGATTCCTTTGTGTGTGAATAAAAGCTTGTGTGTGCCTTAAAATATATTAAACGTTAAATTAAAATATTTGGAAAAATGCTTGAATTTGGAATATGTTTCCTAACATCTTATGGTAATTACTTTTCTATGATATATTATTAGAAATTTATTGGAAAGGCCAAAAAATGGTAACTTTTTTATGATATTTATTGATTTTTAAACAGTTTAATTTATAATATTAATTATAGCTTAATATGATATCAATTTTGAGAGCTAACAATATTCATTCACAAGTAAATCAGATGGGTGCAGTTTGTTTTTTAAGAGGTAAAATGTATGCAGTCTGCGGACCACATCTGCAGACATCTGTAAAAAAGACTGTTTGTTTTTAATGTCTGTAGACCGTTAAAGTAAACTGGTGGTAGTGTATGAACGGTGGTGATGGTAGACGGTGGTGGTGGTGGACGGTGGTGGTAGGGGGTGTTCATGGTTTGGGTATAAAACCGATAAACCGTCCAACTCAGTTATCGGTTTTGTTTTGCGGTTGGTTTTTTTCATAAACATGCGGTCAGTCGGTTTCAAAGGTTTTAAACCGTAGAGAACGGTTTAGTTTACTGTTTATACAAAAAACCGGACCACACCGTATACATATATATACAACACACACATATATATAATGAAAGTAACTAAGAATATATAAAGGTTATATTTAGGCATTTTTATTGCGTTGTGCAGTTTTGACAAAATTTACGAACGAAAATTAGATAATCCTTTTTATTTATCTATTTTCTAATTGAGTATTCAACTGCTTATTTCATGCTGCCTTTTACCCTCTTCCTCTCGTCTCATTTTAGTCAGCTTTAGCTTAGAGTTTAAAGTAAACCATCTTCAAATGTTTGATCTATGCATCTATTTCATTTTGTATAGTTATATCAGTTTGTTTCTTATTTATTCATAACTGTTGTGTCATGACCTCATGATGTTGAATCTGGACAACTTGTGTGTTGTTTCTTAACAGCTTTCATTGGACGCTTATAGTATTTTAATGTATATATTATATTTTGGATAACCTGTATAAAGCCTTAAAAGGTCAAAACCGTGAAAGCAAACATGACCAAATCGTTAATAACGGTTTGGCTCGGTTTGGTTTTTTATTTTTGTAACACCCCGCTCCCCGGCCCCCGGCCTTCGACCGGTCCGTGAGTGGGTCTGTCACTTTAACTGCTGGTGATGCAGGATCGAGTCCATTGATATATAGATAAACTTAGAATACAGGACTTACAGTGTATGTGTATTCTCGTAGTCCAGTGTAATGTGGCGGAAGCGTAACGTTGGATAGCCAAGACCCTGACTTGATTTCCATACCTGAGATTACATATAGTTTTGGAAACGGTCAGCTATAAAGCTGGTGAGTTCACATGTTTTGTATCATATAATAAACTGTTGTAAATCGTATGTTTGTGTCACACCCTGCCGGTGGCGGAAACACCGGCGTGACCTCATGATTGTTCAATAGCTCAATGGTTACTAATAATAC